>JAUZNJ010010055.1:0-72261 GCA_034780135.1 Jordanella pulchra
TTTGCTCTGCCTGCTGTCATAATTGTAAAGACTTTTGGTATTTTGTGTTTGTTGTGATGTATACTATTGAGTTTCTGTCAGGAAACGTTATGTTATGTAAGATTTATAAAATGGTTAAATAAAAAGTTCTAAAAAAAAAAAAAAAAAAATTCATACCCACTTGTTATGTCTGCTACCCCTACATGCAAAAGGGAATTGGGACATTACTACCCTCGCTGAAAAGGCATGTAATTTAGGGGTAAGGCTAAAAAGTAGGGTTAGGGGGTGTATTGGGATTGGCCCTTACTTATAGTTTATGGAAACTACATAATAGGAGCATTTAAGTGCATAAAACTGTAATATATGAATCAGTCACTCTAGGAAGGGAATTTTCTGCTCCTATTAGAGATTAAATATATACATTTATAATTCAGGAAAACTTTTCTATGCAAAAGAATGCTTATTCTTGGTTTTTCCTGAACTTTCGTTTTATCTCATCTTGCCTGCTGAGCTGGATGTGTTTAAGGATGAAAAAGTCTTGTAGACTTCATGTTTGTGACTTTAGTTTTATTTGAACTTATCTCACCCCTCCGCTCTGCTCAGGTTGCCAAGGTAGATGAAACCAAGCGCAGCGTCTACGTCTACTTGTTCACCGACAAGAACTTCCATGACCCCGGCCGCAGCCTCAACCACCAGATGGCTCAGTCCGACTTGTTCAAGCAGCAACCTGATGTCTTCCTGACCAGCCACAGGTTTTTTGTTTGCTTTATTTATTTTTTGCCACTTTCGTCTGATTAAAATCTTATCCATAGGATTATTTGATTTTGATCTTATCTCACAGCCCAACCAAGATGTCCTCAAACCCTTTGTCCTCCAAGACTTCGAGCAGCAGTGACTCCACCAGCAGCAGCCCAACACAGGCCTCTGTCCCAGCCAAGCCTCATCCCAGGAGGACGCTGTCTGGACCTAAAGGAGGAGGAGGAGGCAACATCACCTCGGCCAGCCCACCCGGAACCCCATCAACACCTTTATCCTTCCTCCAGCTGCCACCACTGCTGGAACTACCCCACGTTGGTAGGAAGAAAAACCTCCAATTATTTCTGGCATTATTTACTAGAACGCCTGACATGTCGGTGCTGTCGCTGATCTATTTGCAGGACACAATATGGATGTGTATGTGTCGGTGGCATGTCACCCGGGACACTTTGTGCTGCAGCCCTGGAGAGACATGTATAAACTGGTGGTGCTGATGGGAGAAATGATCCTTTACTACAATAAAACAGAGGAGAAACCTCTGAAAGTGGAGAAGAACCTGATTTATGCTGCTAAAATCGAGAACAAGTAAGTTAGGGGGTTACACGTATTTTATGCACTTTAAGAGAGTTTGATGTTAAGACCCAGGTAGCCATTGTAGGAATGTGTCCATCTGCTCTACAGCTGGCACCGCGTGTTAGTCAAAGGAGTTCTGACCAACGGGCTGGTTTCTGTGTACGAGCTGGACTACGGTAAACATGAGCTGGTCAGCTGCAGTCAGCTCAGGACTCTGATAAAGGAGTTCAGACAGCTGCCGTTCCAAGGCATCCACGCTCAGCTGGCGGGTGAGTCCTGATACGCTGCCCTCTTATAATAATAACACAACTAATACTGGATATCAATCCCCTTTTTGTTCTTTCATAAATAGATATCTAAAAAGTGTATGCTTATTACTAATGCTTATTACTTTTAATCACAATTAAGTCATTTCACTTGCAAAAGTTAGTATTTAGTTTAGTTGTGTGTGTGTGTGTGTGTGTGATATCTATCTGTATACAAAGTACACCCTCTATAAATGTCAACAAATGATTATAAAACAGTTAAATGCAGGTATCGTGTCTTAAAACAACACAAACATGTGCTTATATTTATTATGCGTCCTATTATGTGTTTGTTGTGTGTAATTCCCAGTTGAAGACATTGAAGTTTGTAATTTAACTGGGATAAAAACTCCACAGTGTGCCAACACTTTCACTAAACGCTGAATTTTAACTTTGTGATCAGAAATGGTTAAACTTCAGTTTTTAACATGGATTAACACATTAATCTGTGCTTTAAACTGCATTCCTCCAACCCTGACATTTGTTTATTTGATAAAGATCTCATTACCAACAAGTGCAACAGTTAGACATTAGATCATTAAACTCTGCAGCTCCAAATTCTGTTGATGAAGTTTTATCCCAGCTGAGTACTTTCTTTCTAGCTTGGGATGTATTTCCAGATTAGTGCTTTACTATGTCATTTTTAGGTTAGTTTTTTTCATCTACTAACTGTTTACTTCGCTTTGCCTTCATTTGCAGGAGTGAAGCAGAGGCAGTGGTCAGAGGAAGCCTCCATCGTTTTCAGAAACCACGTTGAGAAGAAGCCCCTGGTGGCCCAGCTGGAGGCCGTACAGGAAGGTCCAAACCCGTGGGACAGGAAGCTAGCAGTGTTCCTGGTCGACACCTCACAGGAGGAAAGAGACATCTGGGTGCATGACATCATGGCTGAGTTTGCAGAGGAGCCGGGCAACGAGCTGTAGGCGAAGAACAAAGCAAAGAGTAGAACGTAAAGAAGAGTGAACAAAACATAGAGAGAATAGAAGGATCAGTAGCATATAGTTGTGCAACAATACTAAGACAAAAACTAAAGGAAAGAGGTTACTAATATAGGCGGTGATTGTTCTAGCTGTGTTGTGGTGAACTTCCTTCTTTCTGCCATAAAATCAAAACGTTCTTAGAACTGTTGAAATAAAACCTTAATGTCTCACATTGGTAGCATGCATCAGCTTTAACTGAGTGCAGTTCTGCATGTGCATCCAGTGTCAGTGTGAGCAATCTGAAGCACCTGAGCCCTAAAAAAGACAACAACATTAGCCTCATGCATTGTTATATGCTGGCTGAAACCTGCAGGCATGGTAAAGTTTTTGGACCTTAATGTGTGAATGAATCTGTCTTTCACAACAAATGCCAGTAAGTGATGATTAAAAAGAGGAAACCAATATGAAAACAAGTACCTCCTTAAAACCCTAAACATTGTAGAACACTAGAATGTAAAGAGGGTGTGCTTTCTTTTTTTAAGTGGCTGTAGGGGTATTTGTTTACAAAGCTTGCTTATGGATACTATTTCTCAGTGTGCAAGTTTACAACAATGAGAGTGAACATTCCCTGAAGAGGAGAAAATGAAGAAGGTGATAGATCCATTACAGTGGATATATATGTACTTAACATTAAATGTTTAAAATAAAAAGACAAACCTGGACAGGAGGATCCAGGGCAACAAATATGGGAAATAAAAAAAGCTACTCTCGGAGGATGCTCAGTTATTCTGCTTTACAGATAAAAACCAAAGAAAGTGAATTTTATTTATGAGCTGAACTTTTAGGTTTTTTCATGTGATCTTTTTTTTTAGATAGAGAGAAAAACATCACAGGTTATTTTCTGCTTGCTTTCCTCCTGGTTGTTCTGAAAAACTAACAGGATGGAGCCTTTTTTTATGCTCCGGTTAATTTAAATTCCCACCATAAATATTGGACTGGACAGGAATGTTTGCTGAATAATCACTTTCTTAGATATGGGAAAACATATATTATCATCCTAAAAAATCAAATCAGCAAATTTAAGTTCATGGAAGGAAAAAATGTATCAAACATTTCAGTTTCTATCTGTGAAATTGGTAACGAATCTCCTTTACCTGATATGCAGCAGTGAAGGTGGAAGGATTGTTTTCCATTAAACTTTTTTCGCTTTGGTGGCAGATTCTGATTTTATTTCTTTGACCGAAGCAGCCTCAGTATTTATCATTAATTCATCACCACAATCCACACCTGCTGGTCTTCAAAATAACAGAGCTTTACTTTTGTTCCGGTGTTAGAGATGATTTATGTTTGGCTTTCTTTTAGTGATTTGGTCACAAATATTAACTTTTCTGATCTGTATGTTATCTTCTTTGGGGCCTTTTTAAGTCTATAAGTTCAAATTGCTTGAATAAAAAAGTAAAAGTCCAGAAAATAAATGAAGGTGTTCAAATTTAAATAAAAGAGGGAAGAATGCTGCAACACGAAAGTAAGGAAGGGACGTTTTACTTTCCCCGATAGAAGAGAAATTTAATTTTTTTTTTTGCCATGAGGGTCAAAATATAAAAATATAAGTGCTCCCAAGCCACAAAAAATGTAATTTGTTTTAAATTTGAGTGTTAGTTTTCCCTCCTTAACAAGGATTGTTTTAAAAATGGTTTCTGGAAATGATTAGAGATAGTTTGCTTCAGTATGGCCACTGAAAATTTTAATTCATTGCAGCTTCTGTTTTTACATTGACAATAAGAAGAGGGTAGATCTTACTGATAAAAGAGCAGTTATTTGTGCTTTAGCTTCACTTAATTTGGTTTTCAGTTTAGGAAAATGCAGGTGTGGGTTCTATAAAAGCAATGATGCGTTTGGGAGAAACAAGAGAATAAATCTAGTTAGATTCTGTTGATCTGCATCATTAAATCATCTGAGTTTTGAGGTGACTGTTTAGGTAATATTTCAGAAGTGTCTGAGTATCAATCAGCTTCTCCAGGTTCTATTGATATTTTAATTTTTTGCTCTCTTAGACAATACTTTGCAAGATGTTTTGATATTTACCTTCCTAAAGACAGGTTCTCTAATCCACTGTTTCAGCCATTTAAGGTTCTTCAGATCCAGCAGCTGGTCGAACAGGTGTTAAACTACAATCTATGATGCAGAATTTATCCAAAAATGCAAATCCAAGTCTGCTTTCATGGTTTGATTTTTGCCTGACTTCAAAAATGTGTCAGTTTTTACGCAATTTGCTTTTACTTAGGATCATTTTTCGAAGTTTGAGTTGTCCGCTCAGCTCTTAGAGGAGTTCTGTGGAAAATAGTCTTTATTATTATTATTATTATTATTATTATTATTATTATTATTTACTTACATTTGTGCAAAGTAAAAACGATCATCCTCCAAGAGTAGGGAAAAAATATGAATTGTATTTGGTTGTAATAGCATAGCTTATATATTTTATTGGTTACACACTCAATAAGAGCTGCTTTATCAATAAATCCTGACTGCATTCGCTACAAAGAGTGATTGATATTACCTTAAACTGTATCCCAAACAATGCTTTGAAGTTTGATTTTTACAAGCTGTGAACTACATGAATATATTTTCAATAAATGTATCTGGTGGAAAAATGCTCATTGAAGGGAGAAAACTAAACCTTGGTGCGACTAAAGGTTCCCTATATGCAAAAACTCCAGCTTACTGTTGTTTTGCTTGGTTTTTACAAATCCTACACGTTTTGCTGACGTATGTGAACGTATCTCATGATAAAACAGCTATTTCTCACTCCTGACTCGTCATATATTGACGCTTGGGCATGTCCCCTCAGCGTCACATATTGACACGTCGGGTGCATCAATAATTGCTGAGAAGAGTTCTTCCATTGAATCTTATATAGCCTGCCCTGATAGTCTATCCTAACCGTAAAGTTTGTGGACTTTGTAACTAAGCCTAAATTTGTTGAATTTGACTATATAGCCTTCCGGATAGCGCATTCAATAAAGTGTGAAAAACCTACGAAAACATACGCTATACACAAATTGTGTGCCTTTTACAAAAATAAAATAGACCCTTCTCGTCAATGTATGACGAGTCGGGAGTGAGGATGTGTTGGATAAAACTCATTACAATCTAAGATGTTAATAGTGGGTTTTATTTTGTAGGAGTTCCCCACCTGAACCTAATCTTCACCTTTCATTTAGTTTTTAGAGACTGCAAATTTGATCAGGGCTCAAAGCTGCTTTGTTGTTATAGGTAGATATTTTATTTAAATTTAACTTATTACAATTATAGTCACGTCATTTTTTTCCTATTGGTCCTGTGGTTCATTTTTTTTTTTTTTTTGGTTTGTTTCTGAATAAAGTTTGATTGAGAAGCGAATATGACTCTATATCTCTCTAATCTTTGATGTGTTGTCCTGATGAAACCACAGACTCACAGACTGATTTCAATGTATTTATTAAAAGTAGCCAAAAATAAAAATCAGCTTTATTTACAAATGACCACAAAACGCCAAACTCAGTCGCTTACTGATAAACCATATGTTCTACAAGTCATTTCTCCTGGTTTTTAACAGCTCCATAGTTAAACACCAGAAGTCTATACCCACGTTACAAACACCAACTTATCCGGCGATGGCTTTATTTGTCTTCACTGAAGCAAAAATACAATACATTGGTTTATATAATAAAAGTTCATAGATGTCTTGTAGGAGGCGATCCTGGAAACTCCAGAGTTCAGTGGATAGAAAGCATCATGACAAACTCTGAAAATGAAACGGGACAAATCAGAGTCAGCGCTGCCAGAGATGGTCAGGACAAAACCTGCTGATGATGTCATACATCACTGAGGTCAGATCTGAAATCCATTAATCAGTATGATTTATTTTTTGAATCTTTTAATCAAAAAAAATTTACAACATCTTTAGTAATTAAAAGAACTGATTTGGCCAATTATCTTTTTGGGAAAGAGTTAATCTGTTTTAACTTATTAAGCTATATCTCCTCTGGTCGGTTCTGAGCGGCAGCAGGAAGTTTTAATGACATCCCACCTTCAAAGTCAATGTTTCCATCCGCATTAACATCCAGCTCCTTCAGGATCTCCTCAAGCTCTCCCTTCTTCAGTTTCTCCCCCAGCAGAGTCTTCAGGGCCTCCTTCATCTCCTCCTGGTTGATCTTTCCGTCTCCATCCAAGTCAAACTAAATCAAACCACAAATATTAGCTCACACAAAAACGTATCTAAGCATCTGAAAGTTGTTGAAATCTTCCCACTAGCCGACCTGTAAAAAGGCTGACTTGAGCTCTTTGAGTCCCATCATGTTTGTGGTTTCTCCCATCATTCGTGGCCCCATCAGTTCAATGAAATCCTCAAAGTCCATTAAACCACCCACTATAGGAGAGAGAGAGGATCAGTGAGAAGATTGTACCAAATCTGATCTGAATATTATATTGGGTGCAATTATTATCCCACTGTGGTTCATAAATAGTTTTTAAATGTGTTATTAATTAATCTGTAAACTTTGAAATGCATTCGTCGGTGTTTATCTTGCATTAATTAAGGGTGAATAAGAAACACAAAGAGAGTGTTTCTTGTAGACTTTGCTACTTCTTTGTAAGCTAAAAAACATTTGCAAACTTCATTTTGTAGCATGCATAATATGTACATTTCATGAAAAACATTTATAAATAAGTTATCAAGTGCTTACAGGTTAGGTAATCTAATCTATAAGCTATTTATTAGCAGTGTAGCCTTATTGTAAAGTGGTACCACAAAGTGGATTAAAAAAATAATAACATGATTAATTTGGTAAAATCTTTCCGCATTTTATTCTTTTTAGCACTTTTGTCTAATTTATTAACAAAATTGATTTAGTTTTCTATTTTGATCCTAAAACTCTGAATCTTCCACTTTTCAAGCAGATGAAGGCAAAGTTAGATTGACTTAAGAACAAGAGAGGAAAAACGGAGTGGTTTATTCTGGTTTTAGCCTTTTTTTTTTTGTTTTTTTATTGCACAGGAAGCTGGAAGAATTCCAAAATGGCTGCCCTATCCCTAAAACGTGGTGAAGGCTGATGTTTGTTTGTTTTTATTTTGCTTCTAACTAAATCAATCTCAGATCAGCTGCTGCTCAGGTTCTGATTGGGAATTTGTTCCTGCGGTTTATTAATGCATCATTTTCTTAGGAAGATAAATAAAATGACTTCATCGTTGTGCGATAACAAGCAGCATAGTAGTGTTCCAACAAAAAGACATTATTGTCTCAAATTTGAAGCTAAGAAAATAAATTCATAAAAACTCACATCAGATCTTTATTTATCTTCATTGAAAGTTAATAAAACTGTTTTCTCCTCAGACTCACTTCTCATCTTGATCTGTTGTACGATCTCCAGCAGCTCCATCTCAGTGGGCATATATCCCATGGTTCTCATGCATTCAGCCACATCTTTGTAGTTCAGGTAGCCGTCCTGGTCGTAGTCGAACTCCTTGAAGGCTTCCTGCAACTCTGTAAAGTTCAGAGGATATTCACAACTCCGAGGATTCTTTATCTTGTAACTGCAGCTTATATCATGCATGACAGTTTCTATAAAACCTTTGATACGTAATGAAAAATAAGTGAAATAATTGAATTAATGCGTAGTTCTTCATCATTCTGGAATAATAAAACAAAACCCTCAAAGCACAGCCAATAGAAATCTGATTTTAGATCAAAACACTTTTGAATGGTTCCTATAGTATTTTGATGTTGGAAAAAAAATAAATTTTATATTTTCCAACATCTCGGGTAACACTATCATATTCTTATTACTGATATGAATATTGAACCAAAGAAACAGGACTCACCATCGAGCTCAGCCTGAGCCAGGTCTCTTTCCTGATGAAAAGGGAAACACAGATTGTATAATAATGCTGCTTTAATACAAACTTTTAATGGATAAAAATCCTTATTTAATTTATGGATTTTGTTGCTGTCACATACACTTTGTAGGTGTTATCAAACTTTGATTTATATCTTTCTTCACTCCTCATACAGCAACATGAACATGGCTTCACCTTCAGCCTAGTTTATGAAATGTTATGTACTTAGTTTTGAAGGTGTAAATATTTTTTTATATATGTTTTAGAGAAATACTGTAAAAAGTTTACTTTGTAGAAGAATATATAAAAATCTTCTTTTTTTTAATCCAAAGTTATTTGAGCATCCTTGTTTTCTGTTGTTTTATTTTATTCTTTAAGTAATAT
Organism: Jordanella pulchra; assembly: GCA_034780135.1. Lineage (NCBI taxonomy): Eukaryota > Metazoa > Chordata > Actinopteri > Cyprinodontiformes > Cyprinodontidae > Jordanella > Jordanella pulchra. The sequence goes on from JAUZNJ010010055.1 coordinate 8,792, forward strand.
AGCTTAAGAATAAGAGACAAGGCTGCTTTAAAAATAGGCTGCAGTCCCATCTGACTTAGGGTTTGTTGTTTGTTGCATTTGCGTTCTTCTTTTTTTTGCCTCCGTTTGTTTCTGATTGTACCGATTCTCCTTCGCAGTGTTTTTCTGTTTCATTCGTCTTTTTTTGTTGATATGTTTTGGAGTGTGCATCATTATTGTATTTGCAGCACGTTTCGCTGTTCATTATACATTTGCATATTTCAACTAAGGTGTGTGTGTGTGTGGGGGGGGGTGGGGGTGAAAACAGACTTTAGGCCGCATTAAGCCCGGTATTTGCAGTATAGGCATTTTCTTTTGGGATAATTTCTCCATTCAGATTAAAATGCGCCTTCTTTGCTTGAATAGCAACTTTTCTTTGCTTTATTTTCCTTGCAAATAGTTTCAAGAAGACAATGACTTATGTTTTTATTCCTCAGACAAACAAAGTATAAGTCCCCGAATTCTGTTTAAACTAAGATTCGTTTTGTTATATTATCTGTATTATAATAAATAAATGTAGTTAAATTTAAAGTTGGTATTTTTGTTCCTGCAACCAGTGATGAATTATGTTTTTTACAGTTCTTCACGAGTTGCCATTAGTTGTCCACCTCTCATCATAACCTTAAGAGATGCTTGTGTATTTTTGCAAATTTACAATTACATAAATAAAAACATGTTTTTCAATACAACAAACATCTGATCTTGGAGTACTTTCCTGGTGGATAACCTTAACAAAGTGTGACATTAAGCTGTGGTCACAGAGCCAATAATGCAGCACACTCCAGGCTCAGAGCCAGCAGCTTCAGAAGGATCGCGAACAAACCTGACGTCCCTCAGATCAGACGACATTCAGAGATGATTAAGCTTCCATTGCGCACAGCCACCAATATAAAATAAAATTATTCAAAAAAAACTGTTGTTTAAGATATTGTTTGAGGAAAAGAACAGTTAACCCAGGGAAGAATGTTTGTTGTTTGTCAAAACCATGAACATAACTTCCATTGATTAGTTTGCTGATAGCTGGGTCTGTTTCATCTCTGCAGTTTGGCGGTTTGGTTAGTGAGCAGCTGGCAGATACTTACGGCCCCAAAAACACTGTTCAGAATGGAGTTGTAGACTTTATTCATACTCTCTGTGCTTTTCTTGGCCTTCTTGGAGGATTTCTTTGGTGATTCAGAAACTGAACCTGATGGAGAGTTTGTGGCTGTGCCAGCTTTGGACCCACCATCTTTGCTAAAATATCAAAAAGAACATAACACACAAAGACAAAGCAGCTTGAGCATTGAACATGATACATAACTATTATTAATAATTCTAGGTCTGTATTGCTTTAAATTAGATTGTATATAAAAGTTTAGGCCTACCTGTCTGTTAAAGCAGAATCGGAAGAGGCTGTAGAAGAGGTTCCCTCTTCTGCTTTCGACATGCTGCAAAAAACAGAAGCTCAGGTCATAAATGGCACATACTGAGTTTAAAAAACAGTTGAAACCTGGGTAACCACTGCAGTTTGCCCACCTTAAATCTCTATTCTAAATGTTTGGAAAAGGAGAGGAAGCTGAGATGCAGCAGTAGAGGACTTCTTAGTCTGTCTTGGTCCTAAATGGTTTCAGAGAGCAGTTCCTGTCAGACATGCTGCCTGTCTTCCTCTTTGACCCATCACCTTTAGAGAGGCTTAATTAGGGATTACGTGGCTAAACATGCAGCCAACAGTCAGAAAGCAAATCGTGCAACGGCACAACGGTTCCTGCCTCCAAATCAAGTTTTGTGTATCCATTCTAAATGTATTTTCTGTTTGTTCATGAATTTTTAAATTATGTAAAAAAATGTCATTTTGAGTAGCTTCAAGCCCTGTTGTTAAAAAAACAAACAAACAAACAAAAAAAAAAACAATTTAGTTATGTCTCTGGAAACCTGGCCTCTTTCTACTTTATTTTGGTGAATGAGAACAACAAATGTTGCTCTGGGCCTGATAAGGAATGTTCTGATTAATCTTTTGGATAAAGTTTTTGGATTATCAATGCTTCCGATTCATCCTCGGGTTTCTATTGTTTGTTTCTGGCCTGATGATGGAAGATTTTTGTTTTGGTTTCTTATATATGGTGTTTATTATTACCATTTACAAAATCTTTGTTTTTATATGTTTTTTCTAACTTAATAAATTAGATGTTGTTTTTGTATTACGTTTATATATTATGTGATTTAAGCTTTTTTAGAGGGGTTAATGGCGGGCGTTAATCTCTGTTTATCAATGAGAGCACTGATTTTGTTTTTCTATACAACATTGTTTGACTATGGTTATCTTATTCTATTTTTAATTTTGTTTTGTCTTACATTGATGCGTCTGATTCACATCCGTATAACAATTATTTAGAAATTTTAATTTTATTTCAAGTACCTTTGCTAAACTCTAAATGTTATTCTAAAAACCAGGCTGGTATGAATCAATTAAATAAAAGAACGAGGCGTTGCTTTGATCCTTGTTGTTAGTTTTATTGATTAAAGTACCTCTGGAAAAATGTATTTATATTTTTTGGGAAAAAAACTAATAAAAACAGGGGGTTAAAAACCCTCAGAGATCTAGCAGACCTTAGAAGTCAACGTTTGAATAAACGTCAACGTAGCCATTGGTGCGACACTTTTATATATGTCCGCCAGATGGCGCCAATAAAACTAGGTTTTCATAAAAAAAGCTAACAGAGCGCTGTTTGGAGGCATTCCTTTGATAATAGGTTAATACATTTTCTCCATGTTTAATGGTGAATAGAAATAATAGCTTGTTGCTGTTTAAGGTTTTTTGTTATGATAAAGACAGCAAACATGCATTAATATGCATTCTTGTAAGTTTTTTTTGTTTGTTTGTTTTTTTAGAATTCACTCAAACGTTGGTTGCCGTTGTAATTCTGGTCTTTACCACTTGAGGGAGACAAAAGCTGAATTTAGGATCATTCACTTTTAAAACTTACAAATTAATATACATAATTATAGCTGTGCCGTTATCAAATATTTCCACGTGAGACAGTGTGAAATCCGAATCTTCTTTACCTTGTTTTCTATCGTGCAAAAAAAAAGTATTTGCTCCTATTGTTGCTTAATTTTTAGACTGTTTTGTTTCTGTTTTTTTTTTTCTTTTTTCTAGAATATTTTAATAACACTTTTTTATTTATGTCTATTGATTTGGGAAAAGTTTTGAGAAGGGCTGAAAATTTTAATTAGATTAATCATATTATGTTGATTGTTGAGATAATTGACTTATTTAGTTTTCTTATAAACTTTAAATGAGGCACAGAGACTCTAAGACATACAAATTGCCAAAAGAGCCACTCAGTGAGAGTAAAAAAACAAACAAAAACTGTTTAAAGAAATGTCTGTCTGTCAGACAGACATTATTTTTCATCTTAAAAAAAGAAAACAAAGGGAGTGTAAGTTTCCACCGCCAGTCTTATTTCTTACTTGAATAACATGCTTTTGACATATTGAATATTTATCTTTTAAAATCTATAATATACCATGAAATTCACACATTATGCACTATTTATAGGTATTTACACTGCAGAGTAATCAGCTGGCAAAGTTTTGACATGTCAGCCAGAAAAGGTTGAGCTTTTCACATAGAAAAGAGGTTTTTAGTTTGCCTTTTTATTAGCTGCAAATGCATTCTTTACTCTTTGTTATTAAAGGAATTTGGTTTTTAAATTGCATTTTCTTTTTCATTTTGGTTTTTAAAACTAAAATAAAATAATCCTAAATAGTTAAAAAAAATATCTACAGAATACACTGAATTTTAAAATTAGTTTTCATGATCAATTGTCAGAATAATCTGACTGTGGTTGTAGTTATGAATGAGGTGACTCACTGGAATGAGAGTCATCATAAAAATGTTGCTTCCTTGTTACTACCGTCCGGTACTTCTGGTAGCTTTCCCCTTTGCCTCTCTGGACTGACCTTTTTTCCAGTTGTCATAAGTGTGGTTCAACAGATAAAGCAGCTTTATCCCAGTCCTCTCAGTTCTTTTCTGCGTCATCCTGCAGTATATTAGCCAGTTCTAAGTGTTTGGTCTTGAGGAGAAACTATTTCTTTATCCCCCCCCTTCTTATTAATACTTGGTCAGCATCCAAAGGTCTCTTCTTTGATATGTGTAGAGAAACCCTCACACCTGCCCTCTGTGCTTTTTGAGAAAGCTCTACGATCCCTTAGTTAAAATTAGTTTTTTGTTTTTTTAATAAATATTTTAACTTTCATTCATTATTGTCTATTTACTACTAGGCTATATATTAGTAGTATATTTACATTTACTACTTTATTTGTATTCTTGCATATTGAAATTAAAAATATATTTCATTTTACTAAACTTTAATGTTCACTTCCCTATTAAGCTCTAAAACGTTTAAATAATTGTCAAACATCTGTTATTTGATCTGTGGCCTGTTTCACCAAACAATCACATTTTTATGTAAATCTTCATTATCTGTTGTGTTGAATCAGAGCATTTTTGGCTCTCAGAATAACCTTTCTGCCCTTATTTAACCCAAATGAAAGCAGTATAAGATGCACTGTGCTCAACTTTTACATCTAAAAACTTTAATGACACACAGGTAACTTGCATCTGAGGAATAATTTTTGGGGAATACCAATTTTTTGAGCCCCAAACTGACCACAGCTGCTCATTGATCATGTTCCATCTGAGATGAATGCAAACAGTAATGGGTTTACAAAGCATTTTCTGCCTCAGTAAGGCAAAGGAAAACAAAGTGTTCTGCAATCTTAAGGTACAAATTCCAGTAAAGCCCTATTTTTAAGTTTTATCCAACAAAAGCATTTCATCAAGTCAGCTAAGCAAACAGTTTAAAAGACAAACAACTGTTGAAAAATCCAAGAACTTTATTTATATAAAAAAAGGAAATGATGCAAGCAAAGTTCACAGTGCTAAACAATAAACTCTACTTCACAAGAACAGGTTTTCCTTGATAATATAAATGTGATAGGAGACAAATATGCTTTGTGTCATCACACAGCTCTATTTTCAGATTTCCTCTTTCCTGCGATTTATTCAGGAAAGTCACAGATGGCTGCATGTCCGGCTAAATGGTGGTTTTAGATTCAATTTGATGAACATTTGCTCCTTTTTTAAAAAAAACTTTTGCTTCATTTGGAGTTTAACATAATCTACTCTAACAGACAGGATTTTTTTCACTAAAATTCACTAAGTGAAGCGTAATATTTGCTTTTAATAAATGGAATTTGCCAAAGTGAACAAGCTCCGGTTCCATATCAACAGAAATGTTGAAGTATATCCTCCACACACACATGCACAGCTGACTGACCTCCCTTACCAGTCATCAATAATGCTATAATCTCTGTTGTTACTTTAGTTTGATTTATCTTCATGTTTCTGAATCTTTTTTCCCATCTCCCACTGCTTCCCTTTTATATGTCATCTTCTTCACTCCCCTCTTTTTTTCTTTTCTCCACCATCCCTCTCCTCCATCACACCCAGACCTTCCCCTTCCCACCGCTCTCGCCTCCATCTCTGCCGCCGCAGCAGCCAGTGCCCAGGCCGCGGTGCTGAGTGGGCGGCAGGTTCTTATACACGGCCCGGCTGTACGGGATAAAACACAGGCCCAGCTGAAGGTGTCGGGCTAAGCGGCAGTAGGCAGCCAGTGCCAGAACCAGAAGAGGAGTGACCAGCAGGAAGCCCACCACCAGCAGAGCCACGCAGCCTCCATCAGTCAGCAGGTCCGAGCAGTAGGGGGTCTTTCCGTGGGGACGAACCTGTGGAGGTGGGATCAGGGAGGGTTAAAGGTCATGGCAAAGGTACAATAGCCTACTGAGCAAACATTTTAAAACATCTTCCATTTCTTTGCTTTTTACATTTTTTATCCCATCAAAGTTCCTTTTTTTTCAGTGTTCTGCAATCCTTGAACTCAATCATTTTGTTACTGAAACCTTAAGCTTCAAACTGATGAGGAATAAAGAAGTAAAAGATTCAGTAAACGAACAATAATTCAAAAACCTTACTCAGTACCCGAGAGATTCATCATCCTTTACATTTTAAATCAACTATATGTTTTTGTTGTTTTTGCTTATTACAGCTAAAGTCCTCTTTATTAGTCTATCAGACTGTATTGTTCTTCTGTAGTTTTTATAGATTCAACAAAAAAAGAAAAAAAAACAGGATCAAATTGTGTTTGTGACAACTTGCTTTAAACAAAGTCTAAAGATTCAATTTGAGACATGTTTCTTTTTTAGCAAGCTTGAATAAAACAATTACAGTTTTTAATGGTCACCATGATAAAAGTTCTGATGTTTCATTACTGCCTATTAAGACTATATTTGATAAATATGTTGCAAGAAAACTTTACTTAATGGTACGGTTAGCAATCGTTAGTTCGTTTAGGTAAAATGGGGATATTTAAACCACCATATAGCAACGAGTGATAAAGTTTGCAACAGTTAAAACTTTGTAACGTGTAAAGAAGCCCGTTGAGGTTTTTTTGTCTATCCCGTCTATGTAAACTTTGTCAACTTTTAGCAGGATGTATGTGGTCTTCAGAAAACTCTGATTTAAATCTGGAGACACTAACATGGAGAAAAGGGGAAATTAGAAAAAATGTATTCAGTTCAATTTATTAGCAAGTATCTAAGGAAAACCAGCTAATTGCATCCACTAATTGACTCTCCGCAATCCCACACCAAGCATGCATGTAGCGACAGTGGAGAGAAAAAAAACTCCCTTTTAACAGCAAGAAACCTCCCAAAGAACCAGACACAGTGTGAGTGGCCATCTGATGAGGCTGACTGGGGTTTAAGGAGTCAGAAGCAAATATTGTCATAATGAGATAGGATCTTTGGCGTCGGGCCCTGGCAGAAGACTTTGATGCTGAGAATTGGCATTTGCTTGGATGAGTAACCTAGGAAGAAGATTAGAATAGTCTTCCTCCTGGGCCCAAACACTGATGGTGGAATAAACCAGAGGATGAGTGGGACTGTGAATAGACTGAAACTGAAGGAGGAAACGGGGGGAAGTGGGTTAAAGTTCGGCTGAAACACTGAATGGGGAAGCTAGGCCTTCGTCCTAATGTAGAGTGTCTAGATACATGATCGGCTTTGGAGAGGGTGCGGCTCGTCGTCGATTGGCTAAAGTCTGAGCAAGGGACATCAACAGGTGTTCCAGGTTTGGCTAATTAAGAGTCTTCTAGGTTGATTTTTCACTTAAGCTTCATTTGTCTGTTTAATTTACCAGATTATTGGGCTGCTGGAAATATGAGCAAAACATTTGCTTTCACCAAAAAAAAAAAAAACCCACAAAAAAAAAAAACACAAGCAACACTGCAAACCAAGATACTGAACTTTGTAGCAGTTCAGTGAAAATTTACAATGAAGCATCATAACCATAAAAGTGTAACTTAAACACAAACTTCTTTAAAACCTTCACAGTAGAGGTCTAAGGAAAACAGAATGCATTTGAAACCATTATTGAACAAACATATTATATCCAATGATCTAATTTTAAGAGAAAACTATTAATTCCAGTGGGAGATTATCTTATTTACCTGCTTAAATTAAGAGGAATTACATTAAATTTGAGTCATTTCAAAATTCTAAAAATGAAATTGTTTTGTTTTTTAACATTAACCCAGCAGCAGAAAGCTTTGTATGAATATGTATTGCTTCTACCTTTATTTACACAGGGTCTACAACAGGGTTTACAACAAAACTTTAAAATAAAAAAAAATAAAAAAACTATTCCATTGACGACACTTTATGTAGAAATGAGGAAGTAAATATTCTGAAAACTATTACTTCTCCTGTTACTCGAATTGGTGTTGATGGTAACATATGTGCTGCTTTCTGGTAGTTTCACTGTGATCCTTTAAAAAATTTAACAAAACTCTAAAGGTATAAAACCGGGATGAATCTGTGATCAGGAAGCTATGATTTCATACTTTCACACCTGATGTTAAACTCGTTTGTGCTGCTTGAAAGTTTACAAACCCCTTCATTAATTAAAGACAGAAAAAAAAGCGTTGCTAGTAAAATAAATCGAAATTGACAAAAGTAATAATAAATATATATATTATAGAAGTGGAAATCAGGACATTGATTTTGAATTATGAATGTATACATAGAACCATATGTATGTATTAATAAATAAAACAAATACCCTAAACAGCCTAATGGAGCTCTTGACCTAAAATTTTGTTGAGCAACACTTTGAGGCAATCCCCTGAAATCAGGTGTTTTCTGTAATGTTCAGGAAATGAAACAGGAAATGTTCAGGCAGACATTTGCACCTGTTGACTGATATGTTGGTTCTCTGTTCATGAGCAAAATGCTTTAACTTGTCAGGGTTTTTTAGAACTATGTTTTTTTTTACCTAAAAATTTAAAATCAATTTTACGAAATTATGACTTAGTACATTTATCTGTGAATGTTCTTAGTCGTGGTCAAGCTTGGAAGGTTCAGTTTAGGCAACTGGATGTAAAGTTTTCTAGAAGATGCTTCACCTCTCATCCAAGAGGCTTCTTCAGTTCTGAGTGATGCAGGAGAAAACAGGAATAAATATACTGTATGTTACAAAACAATTAGGGGAGAAAAAAAAGGTACAAACAAGTGCCTCCCAGCATCAGTTCGAACTGAAGAAGCCTCTTGGATGAGAGGAGAAACGTCTTCTAGAAAACTTCACATAGAGTTGCCTAAACTGAACTTTCCAATCTTTTGTATTTTTCTATTTTTCATTACTTTTTTTCAGTTTCGTCTTATTTGAATCAGTGGTGTGAATTCATCATTTTCTTTAATTAGAAGGTATATGAACTTTCAAGCACCCCTTGAATTAATTTCTGATTGAAAAGTTCACTGTAAGAGATCTGTAAAAAAAAACAGAAAAGAACCTTGAAATTTTCTGCCAGGATCCCTTCCGTTTTTTTACAGTATTTTTCTGTTTAAAAAAATTCTGTATAAAACAAAAACGAAAGAACCTTATCTGGGTTTTTTTTTTTTTTTTTTTTAACAGTTTTCTAAATGTTTCTCTAATGTAAATGACTTTAAAATGTTACCCAATCTTGTCAGTGGAGTTGTCAGAACTCTCTTACCTAAACAGCTCTGATAAATACGGTTAAAAAATCCACAAAAACAGATTAGGGAAAATTGCTTCAAATAAATACAATACTTTATACTGTGAATTTACAGACATTTCCAACGGTGTAGTTTATCAAACAACAAAATAATTTCTTTCAAAATCAGTAAAAGTCTGAAGAAGATCTTTGAAAAACCAAAAGCTATAAATCAAGACCACATTAAATGATCCCAAAAAAGTCCATCTGCTTGAAATCAAAATATAAATAAATGAGGGTTTTCTGGAGACGTTTGCACAGCATTTTGTACAGCAGAAGAGGTCACCGATAAAAGCAGGAGATGACGCACTCCACGTGGTATGTACGAGGTGTAGACAGGCACTGGTTTGTCTGAAATAAAACACTAATGTATCAACAGCAACAGAAATCTTCCACAAAAAATCCCTTTAGCTAAAAAAAAATGAACTTGGTTTAAACTTTATGGCCAATTATGATTTCAGTCGTTGTTTCCCCAAACTCTGAACAGCACATGCTGTATGTTAAACACTTGTGGGTGAGCCGTAATGGAGGGAGTGGGTGAAGAGGTGAAGGATCAGGATTTGAATGTGGGAGGAATCTGAGAGACAGATGGCCTGCATCATCCTTATCGGCCTTCCAGAGACGAATGCTCGAGTGTCTAAACAAAGTGCAGAGAGTAGAAACTGCTTGTAGACACTCAGGAGTGTAATTTAAAAAATCCATCGTAATAAATTAGAACTAAGAACAAATTTGAATGATGATGCTTCTTTTTTTTTTTAATTCCATGAATTTATACAACAAATACTCATTTAAAGAGACCAGACTTTATCCAAATCCTGGAATAGGCTCAGAATTACAACTTCTAAATTTATAGCTCGGCCAACTCATGTACTCTATAGCTGCTCAGTCGGGAGACTTGATTTGAATTTTGCTTAACGTGTGTGGGCTGCTCCTTTGCTGTCGGAAGCTTAAGATGACTTAGATTGATTCCAAATGCTTCATTCGTTTTCACATTGGGAGATATCAGTGCAGATCAAACAGGGAATCATCGGGCTGCAAAAACAAAACAAATCCATGCGGGACACAGCTGGAACATTAGGAGCGGCTAAATCAACAAATATTTTCTATGTTCAAATTTTTTAAGTACTAAATGAGAGATTGGATCTTTGATTTCAAGCTTTAGGATTACATTTATTTTTCTGTACAGTCACAGAAAACGGAATTTATTCTATTATTTCTGAATGGTCATTGGAAAAAGCTAATTACACCCCTACATTTTAATCAGGATGGAAACATGCATGCATGGGAAGATTAAAAACTGTCCTAAATGTTTCCAACTTATAAATATTTCTCATTAAAGATTGATGGACTTAAATTCTTGCAGTATGAATTGTGATCTATTTAAGGGATGCAGGAACAGATTCTCTAAGTTATTTCTGATGTTTTACTTTCATTCTTGGGTTTTGTTAACGTACACATGAATGCAACAGATCCATAAAACATTCAGCCTTTAAAGCAGTGCTCTTTCTGATGATGGTTAGTCAATAAAGAGGGTTAATTAACTGCTGGTATTTACTCTGGCTCCTATGGTAGCAGCAGGAGTCTAATAAGTTTTCACACACAATCAATGGTTTTGTCTTGTTTTTAATTATGCATGTTCCCAATCTGTTGTGTATTCTTTCAGGATTTGGGATTGGATTTAAATGATTTTAGAAATTAATATAAACCAGGTACTTTTAATGTTTTGTTTTTTAAATAACTTGAAACTATTTTTTGAACGACAATATTTGAGCACCTGAAGTAAAATATTGTTTGTTTTGCTTTTTGCTTCTGGTTCAGTGTGGAGTCTAAGTATTTTCTGTTCTTTTGGTTTGTCTCATTCTTTTAGCATGCCAAAGGCTGGTTAATCCCCCTCTAATCTTCGATCACATGAGGTCTTTTTGTCAGAGAACATGAGAACGGACGGAATCCTGGTCTTCATGGTCATTAAAGTGAGGTCAACAACATTCAAAAATACCTGTTTTCTGGACAAAACCACCAATCTTGGATAAGATTTTTATACCCAATCAATGATGGTTATAATGGAGATGTATTTCAAATGTGTTGTTTTTTTCTTATTTTTTAATAAGCTGTAGTCATATATCTCATTAATATATACATACAAATCATATATGGTTTCATATACTCTTCATAATCCCTAAGAAACTAACAAGGAGTATGTTTTACACCCCTGACCCCCATTTGAGGGAACTTTAGCTCTATCTAATTATAAGATCTCTAATCAGAGACGGAGCCAAACGTAACCCTCTTTTAAAGCCTCAAGCACAACTCGATCCAACCTCTGCATCAAAGTTAGGAGATTAGCACTTTTTGTTGTATCATAAAAGGAAGCCCCCCCCCCCCCCCCTCTTGCAGTCTGTCTCTGTTTGTGCAATTTAATCCTGGTATAAATCAGGCTGTTCTTTGAAAATATCAGAGCTTTGTTAAAGAGCATTAATAAATAAACACACAGCATGTTTACAACACTGTTTAACAACATGCTTTAACATCTCGAAGAGCTCTACATAAATAATGATCTGAACAAGAAATGGTATGGAGCAGCAACAGGAAATAAGCCTGGCAAGTCAGTCTGGCCATGCTCAAAGTTTCCCATCTAAAACTATTGAACCAATCAGAGCATAGGAGGTGGGACTTCACCCTTTTACCAGAATTACCCTTTTCTGTAACAATAACAGTCAGGATTGCTGCCACAATAAGGCAATGTTTTAATGATACCCTTCATTGTGTACCAATGAGTTTAAAACTCCAAGAACTGGCTGGATTTTCTTTAAAAAATATGTTTTTTGATAATTCAGTTGATTCTAAACCAGGGAGGTTTCCCTGCTTCAGCACAGCTGGTTTCCATTGATATATGATTAATAGGCTTTTTGAACTGCAATCAACAGAATCAGCTGTGCTGAAGCCGGTTTTCGCCGACTCTGTTAGTCCCGTCCTGGTCTCGCCTTTAAAATCGAGGACTGTCTGCTCCTTTCCAGACTTTTAATTCTGTAAATATAAGGTAGGTCAGTCTGGCTAATGAGGCTGCCAAGAAAATGGCTAACCATGTAAAAAGTAACAGGTTGATCCATAGGAGCATTATTTTGACAAGTAGCCATGAGGCCCATGGTAACTCTGGAGGAGATGCAGAAATCCTGAACTCAAGTTGGAGAATCTGGATACATGGTAACTTTTTTTTGTGAACTACACAAATCTGGCCTTTATGGCATAAACCACTGCAGACGCATTTTTGCCACAAGCTATGATGAGACAGATGTTAAAGCCACCCAGGCCAAATATTAACTATGTTTGCTGGTTTATCAAATTAAATATCAAATATATTTCAATAAAAGGTAAGAATCCATAAAACTCAACCCAGTAAATAAAACCAAAAAGTCGAAATTCTTAAGCCCTCACTCCCATCCATCCTCCACCATGTCTTACCGTAGAGTGACACAGAAAGCCGAACACAACCATAACTATGGCCGGGGTCAGGACGGTGCCAAAAACCAAGGCGGCGAGGCAGGCATTGATGGCTGCAATCACCAGGTTCTGGGCAGTCACCAGCACTGAGCAGGCCCAGCAGTCGAGGGACCCGCGTAGCTCCAGCGGAGCCTCGCTACCTCCAGCTCCGCTCTCAGCAGCAGAATACGGAGGAGGTATGACCACACGCGAGGGGGTCTCTCTCCCTCCACCCACAGCTGTGGTGGAGGCCATGGAATTAGAATGGTGAAGATGCTGCTGGTGGTTGGAGTGGTGATGGAGGTGAGGTGGTAGCTCTTCAGAAAGGTCCAAGGCTTGATGGTGGGCCCCCTTCTCGAGAGTGCTGCTTAGGCTCATGGTGAACTGTAGAGCAAAAAAAAAAAAGTTTGTTTATCCAAGTTTTCTTTCCAAAGGTTCTTTGAATTTGGGTTCATGAAGAGGGTATCTTCAAGGAAGTGTCAGAATCTGCCTTAGAGGTGATTAGCATCAGTGAGATGATTGGCTGAAAGGAAACTGGCTCATAATTGCTGTTTGTAGCTTGTGTAATGAAGAGATGAAGGCTAGCTTACATCAAAGTTTGTGTATCTTTTGGTTTTCCGCACGTGTAGTTGTTCCACTTTCAAACACAAGATCTATATTTACCGTACAAATTAATGATCCTTTAACTTTTTTAACATCTTGACATGTTACAAAAACAGACATTGGTGTATTGTATTGGTATTTGACGTAATAGACAAACACAAAGTTGTGCACAACTGTTCCAATTTCTTTTGCAGTGAAAATACAAACCGTCAAGGATGCATTTTCAAGCCCCCCTTTTGCTTTTATACCCATAATTAAAATCTGTGCAATGGATTTCATGCAAAAGTCCCCTGATTAGTAAGCCAACATATGTATTACTTGATTTGGGTGTAAATCCAGCTGTGCTATGAAGAGCTTCATCAGAGAACATCAGGGAACCAACAAAATAATATTGACTGACTGATTATTGACCCTGACCAGTCAGGAATGATTATGTGAAGTTTTTATTATAAGGGTTAGATTATAAGAAAAATATCTTAGGCTATAAGAATCTCACAAAGAACTGTTTAATTATTTGTTTTATGATGAAAAGAGACAAAACAGCCAGACAGACTGGTAAAAGAGGGATCGCTGCAGCTGCTGCGGTAATGTGGACACTGTCTGTAGTCTTGAAGGTAGAGCTGAGTGAAAAGCAAAGCTCTCGATTTACTGATCTGTCTGCCTTCCTATCCTCACAAGGTCCAGGATACAAGAAGCTGAAATGAGTTTTCACCATGGTGTGGCTGGACTCTCCCTTAGAGACAGGGTGAGGAGCTCAGTCATTCAGGAGAGGCTCCCCACAGAGCTGCTACTCCTCCATATCGAGAGGAGTCAGCTGAGGTGGCTTGGCCATCATGTCAGATGCCCATATAACATAACATATAAACATATATAGATCCATTACACATAGAGATACATATTACACATCTTGAAATATGGATCATTCTGGCTTACAGTTAATAAAAAGATCAAATTTGAAAAAAAGAATATCAGATAACGTAAAAAGTATTTCTATAATTTAAAGGAAATGTAATTGGTCTTATTATGGCCAACAGAATCACTGGGAAAACTGGTGTCCGGTTACAGAAGTCCAGTAGATGGTTAGGAGGGTGAGATTATTGTTCAAGAAGCTGTTTCTTCACACAGTTCATGAGAAGGAAAAGGTTTGGTAGTAAAAGCTGGTAAAAGGGATAACTATGGCCTTGAGATGATTAGCGAAGAAAATCCATTCAAAATTATCGAGATCTGGAAAAAACGTGGAAATACAAACTTTCCTCTTGAAGTCCCTGTAGTTTCCACAGTCAGTGGTGACTTTGTATGTCAGCAACTGGTGTTGGTCTTTGGTTTTTCTGAAGTCTACAGTCAACTGAGCCATTTAAAGCACTGTATGTTCCTTCTGCTGATAACTTTTATGGGTATGTGTTTTTCTTTTTTCTTTTTTCCCCCTTTGCACATGATTTAATGTCCCTATGGGGGCAAACTGGGAGTCCATCATACCTCAATAGTTCCACAGGCCCATCATCTCCAAGTCATGTCACATTGATGCAGTAATTCATGCAAATGAGCCCAAATATTCAAATATTCTGAGACATTAGATATTGGTTTTCATTTTATCTAAACCATAGTCGGAACTAAAGCTGTGAAATATTTTACACCATGTTTAAGAAGAGCAGTTAATACTTGTGTAAGTGAAGGATGTCAGCAGATAGATCTGAAACCTTCTGGAATTCTTCTTTAGCTCCAGTTCATGTTTCCAAACTTTAATACTAAAATTTCACTCATAGTTCTGGTTTTATCCAAGATTCTTTTGTTGGCATCCATCCAGCTTTTGGACAGATATATATATTTTTGTGATAAGCAGCTGTGTTTGGTTCAGGATATCCTCTCCTCTCGAGGGATACATGAGCTAGGAGACTAACCATGTAGAACATTCAAAGATGCACTTCGGTGATTCCGGTGTTGTTTATTTTTTAATGCATTGATGTGAAAATGTAGAAAAATGGAACCAGACCTTAGAAAAATGATAAACGGGAAAGAGTATAATGAAGAAAACATGATTGGATATAACAAGCTATGCTTCTCAGTTATATGATCCAAAAGTATAGAAAAAATACCCATCCATCCAACATAATGATCTGCGGTTTAATATTTAGGTAAAGTGGAATGTTTGTGTTTCCAACCCAGGGCTCTAAGCAGCGAGGAAACATCCGTAAAAAGATGCAGCCACACATTTATCCTACCAAGTGCTTCCTTTCTGCACAGAAGAACACTAAAACCAAACCTTAGATGACTTTTTCCTAAACCCAAGATAAAAAAAAAGATCTGATCGACCGAGAGACTAATTAGAAAATATTAGCATGATGTAACTTGTTTTTAACATACTCCTGGTCTATTGTTGTCCCAAGAGTTGTGGGGTGGAAGGTCACAGAGGAAGGACTGGCAGGAAGGTGCGTACGAGTTCATACTTGTGTGTGGGTGACTCAATTGTACTGCTTATTTAAAAAAAAAAAAAGAAAAATAGAGGCCCTCCACCCCTTTTACCTCCTAAAACCTAAATAACATTTATTAATAACCTCATAACTTGCGAGTTGTACATTTTAAGTGCACCTTTACATTAAATCAGTTTGGTCACGGCTGTTTTTCACTGTGAAGGGAATCCATCAAGGTACTGTATTCTAAAACGAAAAAACTGTTTACTAAATGATTTGATATAATGGAATATTTAGGAAAATGTGGCTCCCCCTGTTAGTTGTAGTATAACCTGAAATGTCATCTTAAAATGCTACTACTGTACCCATCAATCTTTTCCTGTTTGATTCTTGCTTTTCTTTGGGCTCTGCCTGATTTTATTATTATTATTCATTTATTTTTTGCTGTAATTAATTCCTTGATTTTTAAGTTCAAGTACTATAATAGAACAGTAAAAAATATATTTTTTTTATCTTAAAAGTACATGAAGAAATTACATGGTTATTTCAATTTCTGGAATAAAAAAATATATTTTGTTTTGGTATTTGCTGGGCAGCCAAAAAGAAAAAGAAAAAAAAAGAAAAGAAACAACAAAACTGTTAATTTTTGACCATTCTCTTGGTGCATTTGTTTTGAAAATGCTTTCATTTATTGTTTTCAGTTTTTATTTACGTTTTATTTTATACAAAAATAACATACAGAAAAAACTTTTTTTTTCTTTTACTTTTAATTTCCTCTATTTCTATATGCAATTTTACAAAAATGCAATTTATTTTTCATCATATAAAAGATACAATAGTTAAATAATAACATTCTCTAAAAGACCTTAATAAAGCACTTTTAAAATGCTAGAAAAGCTTTAATATTCAGTTTAAGTCATTCTGAAGCCAACATATAGATAATTAGTGGAGCTGATGGCCATCATGCCTCTTTTGTTCTTTTTCCATGAGAACAATTCGGACTAAATATAATCTTAAACAGTCTTAATTTAAACGCTAGGAACAATTAAAAAAAGATAAAGAATTTGTTGTTTTTTAAATGATTAAAGTCTGATGTCACTGTGAGTATTAAACAGGGGAAAAAAGCCGCAGCTCTTTTACTCACATTATGCTGTGTGGCCCTTTGGACCTGTTGCTGTTCCTCCTCCAGGTTGTTGCTGTTTTTCTCAATTCTTTTCAGGATGGCTGGAGATCACCTGGCGCTCAGCAGTGTTTCTTTGTATTGATCACACAAGCCTTTCTTCTTCCTTCTTTAGCTTTTTCCAACTATTTTCTGGTCAAGATCCTCTTATGAAGCCTTATCTATGTGGTTTCCTGCTGCTCCTGCTGCCTCTGGGTTTTCTCTCTTCTATCACAGTTGTCAGGCACTATAGCTTCTTTTTTTTCCCACTAGCTGAAACTTTAAATTGCTAAAACTCTGTGCACAGATGCAGATGAAAACCCTACAACTCACAGTTGCTTTGGTCTTTGTTTTAAGTATGTCAAACTTCTCTGTGCCCTCCTTCTTTTTTACCCCCTGCCCACCCATCTGATTGAGCATACTCCTCCTGCATCCATCCCACTTTCTCTCCCCTCCCACCAGACTTATCAGCCTCTGCTGCCTCTCTCCAGTGGCTCCTCTTAGGGCACGCATTCCACCGCTCATATCCAGGACGTGCTACCCCCCTCTCCCTGCTGCAGTGGGGGCTGGGTACGTCTTTTAGGGGTCAGTGTGGGGCGTCTGGCCTGATAAGTTGAGGTTCAGGAAAACAGAAAACAAGGGGGAAGGGCCGTTTAGGCAGGGTTTTGCTGTGTCTTTTCACAGTTATGGGACAGAAGAAACAATAGTGCTGAAATCATCATTTATAAAAAAAAAACAACTATTTTTTTGTGATTTTCTAAAAAATATAAATGGAAAATAAACAACATAAAGCAAAAGATCCAAAGCCAATGTGAAATGGCAGTTATTATCACAGTACAAATGTGTTTAATATTGTGACCGTAAAGAACTGCTGCGGTGCAGTATTGCATAGGATGTAAAGTTTACATGCCAAGAATGTAACTGATATAATTAGCAAATTTGTAGGGATTTCCTCCCACATTCAGGATATCTCTCAAGGATTAAGATGCCAATTCAGAGTTTTGGGGTGTTGAAATAAAGTAGAAAGAGAAAAGCGAGAAATATGTGGTTTCAAAGCTATTATCATCAAAACATAGTGTAATTCTTATCATAATGTCATGTTCTAATAAAATTGTGCTGCTCTAATTTATAAACTTCCAAATATTTTATCTGCAGCTTTTGCATAACACCAATCTAATGGTGTGCATAGATGTCATATATGAAAAGAAGAAAAGCATTACAACAATAAAGAATTGAACAATCAAGACATTATCATCTGCCTTTACTGGCAGCCTGGGCAAAGTGAACATTAATCAGGTTGAAATTTTAAAAGAAAACCAAGAGAAAACCTAATGTCAGTTTGCCAACTATCCAGAAGAACCTTTTGCAAAAGTTTAAATTCTGTGTAAAACAAATTCGCCAATTTTCTTCCAAACACTTTAGAAATGTTATGTCATGTTTTGCTCTTCATGCATAAAAAGTCCCCCAACCTTTTATGATTACACTGCGGCACTAAAGGTAAATTTGGGTTTCAGTATTCCTATGTTTCAGGATTTTTTGGTTGTGTCTAAAATATTGGCCGGCCCTGCCGCCGGCCCAGCAGTACGAAAATGAAACAGGGAGGTTGCCGCTGCATTGTTGCCAACTTAGTGACTGTCGCTATATTTAGCGCCTTTCAGACCCTCTACCATTTTTTTTAAAGCGACTAGCAGCAAATCCAACAACTTTATCCTGTCTTGTGCGAGACTTTGGTGAAAACATTTAGAACCAATGGCTCTGAGAAAAGTGTAATGTTCTCACCTCAAGAAAAACATACTTTTGTAGAACTACAGCAGCAAAAACGTGAACTTTGAACTTTCCACTCTGAGCTCTGTGAGCGCTCCCCTGGAACCCGGCTGCTGCTGCAGTGCATGCTGGGACATAAGTCGGTCTAAAAAATGCACGTCTGCATGGTTGGTAAAGGCAGGGCGAGAATAAAACAAAATCTGGGGAGTTTGTCCGTTCTTAGGCTGTGTCTAAATGTCCACCCTACCCTCTAATCAATCAATCAATCAATCAATCAAATTTTATTTGTATAGCACATTTCAGCATCAAGGCATTTCAAAGTGCTTTACATAATTAAAATAAATTAAAGCACCTCAATCACAATATAGAGCGAGGACTGTACAGCAGACTTTATAGTGCACTCAGTAAAAAGACCGTTCAGACAGATGACCACTACTTTTCAATCGCCGTTGGTCTCTTAACTCCTGCTTGAACATCAGGCATAACACATCCATGCCCCCTTTCACCACTTTGTTTTGAATTTGGAAGAATTGAAGAGGGCAAAAATTAGTTGCATGATAATAGATAAGAGTCTATACCCAATAATTAGTCTGGTCAGATCCTGATTTTCCACCCTTTTTCCTTTGCTTTGAGCTGGCAGTGTTTACTTACATCGAGACGCTTCATCTCACCAACATCGTCCACATATACTCCCCTCCTTCAAAAACTAACCGCTAAACACATTAAAGGAACTTCTGTAAACAGTTCAATCAAACCTACGTATACAGTTTTCTTTCCTTTTTTGTAGTCAAAAGAGATGAGATAGTTTCTTTGCGATCCTTGCTCCGATGCTTCGCAAGAGCAGCATAAACAAACTTCAAAGTTGGGACCAGCGTGATTGCACCGATGGAACATGATTGGACTCCCAGAGTGTTTTGTCTTGGCAGAGAGGAGGACATGAACTCTTATCACCACCTGCCTGCAGCAGAGTGGACAGATATACAGACGGAGGTGGTCTTCCTTTGTGTTTTCAAAGCAGGATTTCCTCCTGCCTGTCCCTCTTCTGCCCCTTTGGCCTCTATCTTGACCTGAGAATAAGGCCACCTGCCAAATCTGTCCTTTCACATCACAACTGGAATTTACTTGAACAGAAACATGGATAACTTTAAGTACCTAAACATCTATCTGTCATACTTCACATGTTTGTCTAATTTATCAGCCATCCTATAGTTGACATGTCTAAAAAGTTCTGTAGCATGCACAGGAATCCCAAGGTTATTGTTGCACTTGGACCAGATTATATCCTGGTACTTTTCTGTTCGATGAAGCAAACTTTAGTTCTGTGTTTTCTTTCTTAGGTCTCAGAAATCCAACTCCCCTTTTTTGGATTATCGGTGAGGAAACTGAGCTCTGACAGTTTTGTTACCGCTCTCACTTTTTCCTGCTTTGCCATAAAGGAAGTTTGGCTGCTTGTATAATCTCCTTCCTCAGTTTACACATGGAAAACATTTTTTTTCTCTTATGTAGCATTGCTTGTAGCTACCAACATTCTCAGCACTGAAGACATGAATTCCAATCAGAACAGAGTAAAAAAGGAAAGTTAGAATTTTAAGATTTATCTTAAATGTGTCTCATATAAAGTATATTATGCAAACTTATATAAAAAAAATCCTTATGTATTTGGTTTCGGAACTGTCGAAGAATTGTCAAGGAAGGGATGGTGAACCCTTATCAGTAGATATTTTGAGCTTATATGAGGTGGATTTTATTTACATACATCTTCATTTATTGTATTTAGTGGATAATTTATCTTTAATAAAGTAAATTCCATCAATCTAACAATTCACTAACTTTTACTTTTACATGTGCTTGCATCTAAACTTTAATATAATGCTAACCCAAAGCACACAGAGAACCAGTTAAACCAATCAGTTGCTCCTCTGCTGTAACCAGCTCCCTCACTGGTCATTTTGTAAAAAAAAAAAAAAAAAAAAGTGTGGCATTCGAACCAACGAACTGTGGATTTTAAATATACGTTTAGATATAGAATTTAGATATATTTTTAAATTGCAGTATTCAGAAATGGATTTATTAATACTAAACAATATATTAATAATATTAATACATTTTAAAATTCCTCTTTAATAATTAAATTTCAAATGTGGAATTAGAAAACACTTTTCAAATTTGATTTCTAACCATATGATTTAAATGTTAAATATAAAAAGGTTTGTTTTCTTTTTTAGTGGCTCTCTTGGTTCTCTATACAAATAAACATGAAATAGTTTATGAAACAAAGTCGCTTTAGCAGTTTTATGAATAGTTATAAAATAGAAAACTTTTTTTTTAAATTCATGCCATCAATTTTGTTTTAAACTAAAGTTTTTGAAGGTAGAAACTTAATTAATGCTGAGGGATATATTTTCGTTATTATTTACTTTCTTTTGTGCGCGCTAGTTTCCATGGTGACCTGGTTTAAGTCCCTGGTTTGAATACCTGTTGCATCATGAAGGGCATCTATCCTAAAGCTTTGCAACGGTTGTGAGCAACACAAAATAAATTGCTGTTGCATCCCTGAATATGAGGGCAGCCAAAAATAACAGTATTTGGTGGAATTTCCTTTTAATTTGTGAGAACTTTGAAAGTATTTTGATTTTCCTTCCTCCAGCTTCTCACCAGAAAATGTAATTTTTGTTAAAAGTTGCTCTCTGGACAACTGTTTTATAAAACTGAGACAATTATCCCTTCCCTTACCAGGTTGAACATTCCCATGTTGATCGTAATTGACTATAACTGTAACAGACATGTTGAAATACAGCAAGGGGCGCCTTGCTTTAAGTTGTGTTAATGAGCTGCGTTAGACTGAAAGGCTGTAAGTAATACTATGGCATCACCAATATCTGAACAATAATTGGTTAGATTATCTCGTTAATGAAAAAATAACTTTATTTATGGAAGCAATAAATTTTTAAACTTGAGACGTACAAAATATTTTAGATGCATAAAACCATTCAGCTATGTTACCAAGCTATAACTAAACATGTAGAGCAATGATGATTACCGAAATACAAGGTCTGTCATCACACGATTTGCATTCAGTCCGAAACTATATGATGGGATATCATCCACCTATCTAACAGTTACTTATATTGATACCACCTAACACAAAACTATTTTTGGGGGGTTTAATCATCTAGGGTTTAGTTCTTCTAATTATAGAGAAGGTAACAGAATCGCTGTTCATTATAGTTTCATACTTTAATAATTCAATTAATGTGCTGCCAAACCCCTACTTTCCACCACTTTTCCTTCATACATTCTAATTTGTGACAAATTGGGAAAAACTGCATGAGCTGCTTGGACTGCAGGTCATCGACCGACCTAAATACATATGCAAATGAAGGCCTCAGTTTAGAGGAATTTCATATATCTGATCATCCTACAGAAAAGACCATTCCATATGTTGCATGGCTGAGGAATTACTGTGAAAAACCAGAGTTCTCAACAAACTCCGTTTGAAAAACTAAGGTTGCAAAGAACATTGTGTAGTTACAACTTGAACTGGCCTCAGCCGTTTGAGCCAGTTTCAAAATACATCATATAAATCAGAAAACAAGCCTCGCATCATCATGTGCCATCAGAGCAGCAATGCAACCAAACTCTGCAGCAGTAACATCTTTCCATATTACATCCATCTTTATGCAGTTATTTGTGAGCATTTGAATGTCTACAAACCTTGCCAATCCTAGAAATTGTCACTTAAAATATTCATGTGCATTTATGCTCCTTGATATATGGAATGATATTTATTTACAATTAAAATCGAAGTTATTGTTAATCTGGCGACCTGTCTTTGGGGTACCCCGCCTTTCTCCTATAGTCTGCTGGAGATAGGCACCGACCACAAAGCGACCCTGACAGAATAATGGAGAGAAGATGTATGGATGGAAGTTACTGTTAATATCTTTGTTTCTAATCATTTTTGTACATATAATGTTCTTGAATGAGGCTAAATGTGATTATCGCTCAGATATAAACTATAAAAGCTGAAACGTATAAAAAGACACCAGGTTCTTCACTGAATGGACTCATCGTTTTCTGCATTTAGGTGAGTTTAAGTGCTTTGTAGTGGCTGCTGCACAATTCTGTAAGATCAGAGAGTACATAAAAGTTTGGGGTTGATCTAATAAATACTGAATTGGAGAATAGAAGTAGAATGAAACTTTTCCCTATATCCTCCAGCAGTCTAAGCCTATAGTAGAACTGCAGCGATAGCTCAGGTTAATCTGAGCCACTCTACCTATAAGCTTCACCAAAAAGGAAAGTTTAAAGTCTACTATTAAAAGTAGACAGTGCCTGTCTCACCAACAGTGGTAGTTTGACGTTTTCTGTTTTTACAAGTAGTAACATACAGATATTGATCACATGTGTAATGCTAGGCGAAAAAAGTGTTTCTTTTGCTATTATAATTTCAATTTGTGGCAATTAACAGTCAATGGAAACTCAGCTGTCCTACGGAGCTCAGTGAGTAATGAGTTAAAAACTGTCCATTGTAAACATGGTAAACTTTCTGTACTCTAAAGGGACACGTTTTATTTGGCATTACTAAGTCTTTATGATGATATTTTAAAATAAAAAAAAACAAATGTGAAGGAAATCTAGACCAGCTCAATTTATCGGGATTTATCAAGTGTTTATTTAATTAATAGTCATAGTAATGTCACACAAATTCACAAGTGTTTAAGACATGTCTGGCTCAGTTTGGTGTGTGTGTGTGTCTGCAAGTAGGTCTGTGTGAATTCGCTAAAACAGTGCAGTTATAAATAAATGACCACAAAGAGAAGGAAAAGGTAATATTGCAACAGGAAAAATAGATTTTTTTCATTTAAAGAGGACAAAAAAAAGAAAAGAGTTGTTCAAAAGAGAACATTTAGCACCATCTATCCCATTATCATGTTCAACAAATATCATAAAAATCTCATCTAAAAGCCCTCTACGTAGTAAAAAAAAAAAAAAAAAAAAAAAAAAAAAAAAAAAATTACCATTTCTCAAAACACTTTCTGGAAAAATTTTTTGTTTTTTTTTTCCTTTATCAGAATACAAACACAGCATTCCATTAGTCATTTTCTCTACGTGAGCAGTGTCTCTATCATCTACAGGAAAGGTGGTGTTATATTCAAGATAAAAGATTCAATCCAATATAATATCAGGAGAGAAAAGGCAGAGGTTGAGAGGCAAGCACCAGGAAAAACAGCACCCTCCACCGCCACAGAGATACCTCGACGTTTCAGTTCTCACAAAGCAGTTACCGTGTCCGATAAGGACGAAAAAAAAAATGTACAATTCATTCAAAAGGGAGAACATTAATATCCAATAAATAGAGAAAGCATTTTAAATTAAATGTACAATTGCTAAAAGAAAATAAACAATAACTGCATACTGAAACAGAAGAACAGCACACACCAGATGAGTTCTTTTTTTTTTTCCCTGGACAAAAATCATACAGATAGAAAAAAAAAACAGAACAAGAGACCTGATGATGTGTGACAGCTGAGTATTAATCTCCAGAGGAAATAAAGTATGATTCATAGAAACAAGATTTACAACAAATACAAGCATCTGAAAAAAAAACAACTGAACCCCCCCTTAAAAAAACTGCTAAAACCCGTATCTTTTGAAGCATTCCAAACAATTGTAATTTTTTTTAAAATACTTAATGCTTTAGAAAAATGTTCATATCTCTATTATTAGTAATTTCATTTTCTTTCTTTTCTAAATACAAGGCCAATGTGGTATATATCTAGGCTGATCTAGTTTAGAAAAACAAATTATATATATAAAAAAAAAAAAAAAAAGAGAGAGCACCCCACAAAGTTTTCAAACGCCATGTACAAATTCAGTATTCAAGATAAAAAGAAAGAAAAAAAACTGCGCCATTGAACTGTCCATCCTCCACAGTTTGTTCAATAGCAGCACCAGCTGCCCCGGCCGACAGGGTTTCTGCTTCAAAGCACCATCTGAGTAAACTGGGGTTTTATTCGCGGATTTTTTTTTTTTTTTTCTTTTGATTCTGTAAACAGTAACAAGTAAACGTATTCAGCTGGCTGATCAGCATTTCATAGCAGTAGCAAAATAAAATTAACAATGAAATGGTGGGCCTGGAAAAAACAAAAAAAAAAACACAAAGTGAAAACTGTGTTTTTGTCCTGGCGACGCAGGAGTTTTGGTTATGGCTGAGGAAACATGGAGGGAGGGCTCCGTCACCGAGAGGACGACGCCTGGTAGGGAGGAAAAAAAAACAAAACAAAAACATTAACAGTGGCAGAGGCTGCATTTAAAAAGAAAAGAATCATAGCAGTAAACGTTGGCTCACCAAAATAAAAGAATCGTATGTGTTCATGAGCTCTTCTATGCGGTACTGCTCCAGCACCACCACGTTGTTCAGGTTGGGGCTCCGCTGTCTGGCGCAGTCTTCACAGTGAACCACATACGTCTTTTTGCTGCTGCTCTCACACGTAACAAACAGCAAACTGAACACCTCCACCTGTGGTAAGAGACGTTAAGTTTTACATACAAAGCAGAGTTGGACAATAATCATGGCCATTCATTTTTACGCATGCTGTGTCATTTAACTCCAAACGTGTGTTATTAGAGCAATTATTTACGTGTTCTACGTGTGTGGAACATTTTTAAAAAGGCATAGATTTGAAACCAGCTTCTGTTTTCTGTTCTTTTAAGTCCAAGATAAAACCCTATTTGTTTAACTGAGGTGTTATTGATGATCCAACAGTTTTGTTTTACTACCTACTTTTATCATGTTTTTCATTTTTACTTGCTTTTATTTTCCTTCTGTTTTATTGCTGTATTAACCTATGCCCTTTGAATTGTCTTTGTAATGATTTGTGCTGTACAAATATTCAATTATGGAGATAATAAGTGTTAAAACAATATCATTTTTTCTTATTGCCCTTTATTGATCAAACTAAAGCCCTGTTTACAGCAATCTGATCTTTTTCAGGGACCAATCATTTATTGAGTTAAACGATTTCAAAATGCTTTTCTCTGTCTTTATGCAAACAGGGTCTGCTCTACATCTTGTGGATGGAAGCACATTTTTTTCTAATTATAATATTTTTTTTAAAACATGCTGTTTTGGTCTCTGTGTGGACGGGACATTAAATAAACTCCAGTAGGTTGATAAATCCAAGCTAGAAAATCCCTTTTCCTCAACATCTGAATTATTTTACAACAACATAAAACATGTATATTTCTTTTCAATAAAGTAGAGATTGTTCATTTGAATACAGATTAAAAAAAACATAGGTCAATAGGTATTTAATATGCAGAGGCAGAAGTCCCTGGAAACTATCTTTTAAAACGTAACACAATTCAAAGGGAGCCACAAATGAAAACTCACATCGCACTCATTGCAGTAGTAGGCCGGCTCATCTTTGACCCGACTCTGATAGGAAATCTTCTTCCCCTCAGCTACCAGTTGGTCCCGTAGGATCTGGATGTGTTTCATGGACTGCAGCAGGCAGTGTCTGGTAAGAAGATGAAAAAGGACGGTTTAAAAAAACCCCCAAAATTTGCATTGTTTAAAAAAAGTAGCTACTGGATGATTTGCTTGTTTTTTTTTTTTTTTTTCTTGCTGCTACTGAAATCAGCCCTTACTTGATCATTTTAAAGGTGTCTGGATCAGTGATCTTGACAGTGCGGGCCACATTCCAGGAAACATGAATCATAGGAACGATAGACTTGACCTTCTTCACCTCGTTCCACTCAAACCTCTCCAGAGCCAGCTGATACTGGTAGCCTGTAGGCATTGTTAGTAGCAATGAGACAGGGCTGCAGATGCAATCTAAACTAAACAGCTAGATGGCGCCCTTTTACCGTTAAGAGGTCCCACGTTCCAGGCGATGTTGTTGCACCATCCCACAGCCTGCACCCAGTGAACAGTGCCAGCATTGATCCACACCAGGTCTCCGGGCCGCTGGATGAAACGATAAACAGGGATGTTGGCCCTATAGAGGTCCTCCAACACTGGCCACCAGGACCCCGTCAAGTAGTCCACTCCATGCCTGATGAGAAAAGAGAAACATTTGTAATCAACAGTTTATTAAAGATATGTTTGGTTAAAAAAAAAGCATCACGTTTTTCGTCTTCTACTCACTTTTCACAGAAGTCGTTGATTGCCTCCCAGTAGTCTTCATGCACAGAAAACCACTCACAGTCTCCAGGGCCAATATTGATGTTAACTGAGCAGAAGTTATTATTTTCCTGGTGACCTGTTACACAACAAACAGCATCTAAGTGGCAATGTTGGTTTCTTGACAGGAGAAACAACTGATTTTGTATATCGAAGCATTTTTCCGCCATGTTTGAGTGTCGTTTACCAGGCGTTCGGCTGCCGGGAACCTTCATGTAGAGCTGGACGGTGTTCATGCCCAAGATGGTGTGTCCAACGTGGCTCAGCATGTTCCCATTGGAGGCTACGCGCATAAATGCTGGAAGCTTCTGCAGCTCCTGAAGCTGGGCCTTCCACCTGAGCAGAGGAAACAGATGTGAAACCTGCTTTCAGCCTTTGTTTCAAATCAAACTTCACGACAGTTTTAATTGTACATGAACGCATCACCATAATTGGGCAGACATTCACTCAGAATCTTGATTACAGCAAAAATGTGAGGGTCATATATTTTGTACATCAGCTGTCACCAGAGGTGTTATTGTTCAGTCAGGCGGTCTTGGTGAATATGCTTACCTCTTTGGATCAGAGAGGTCGATATTGGTGCCAAATTTGATGATCTTCCCAACAGGTTTCTGCTCTCCACTGAGGAAAACATCAGTGTTATAACATATTTCCAAACTTCTCGATAACTTATTAAAGTTGACAAAACACGTACTTGTTATTCTCCTTGGAGACATCTTTGCAAGCATCGGCACCAACAGGCGGCTTCTTCTCCTCGTTTTCGTCCTCCTCGTCGCTGCCCTTCTCCTCCTGTAGACTCTCTTGGAAGCTGGAGGCCTGGTACTGGGCATACTTGGCGATGGTGGTGTAGGAGCGACTGCTCTCACAGGGCCACGTCTGACCAGTGCCACTGGCGTTCCAGTTCTCGTCTGCAGGCTGCTGCACCTGAGTCCTCACCTCCACCGCCTGGTCTGCGCTTGCTTCCACCAGAGACTTTGTGGAAAAAAGGCCCAAATCTTCAAAACAGAGTGAGAGGAAACATTAGAAACATTGAATATGAAGGATTTGATACAAGGATTTTATATTAGGTGACTTCAGTACCTTTAGTCAATATTTCTGTTAATTGAAGAAATTCCAACTAATTAGTTCTACATTGAGAATTTATTGAAACTGAAACAACATGGAAAGGTCTACAGCGTCAAACTAATCAAAACACTCTTAATTATAGACGCTTTCACTGAAAGAAGAACATTTCCTGGGTTCAAGATCTACAAATAAAACTGGATCCTTATTTGATTCAAACTGTGTTAAACAAATGTTTTTTTTCTCACACTGCTTTTCTAAAAGAACCGTATGCAGTAACATGATTCCTAACGTACTGAGTCGAAGAGATCCAGCTAGTCCCCTGATGACAGTAACAGGATTTTTTGGGTCTGTACAAAACTGTAGCAGGACCGGAGAGAAGGCGTCTCTTTTGCTCTCCAACTGCAGACAAAAAAAGAAGTGATGTTTAGTGACCACAAGATGGCAGCACATAGTCTTCAGTCAAAAGAATAATTAAATCGTTAGCTATAGCAGGTTATTATAGCGTGTTAAAGACATACGTAGATGCTGGGTGTAGGAGGGTTGAGTTTCTCTCTAGGGATGGGTTCATTTGTGCTTATTATGGGTTTGACTGAGAAGGCTTGCAGCAGATATGATTCTTTAAATTTCCCTTTGACACGAGCCGCCCTGAAATCAAAGAAAAGAGCGACGTTTATTTTGGTGGATATGTCTTTAGATATAATTGTTAAACAATAAAAAAAGAACTTGGTTAAACTTCAATTGCAGTTAAAGGACACTTACTTGCAGGAGCGGATAATTTCGCTTGCAGTGTTCTTGATGCTGATCTCTTCTAGAGGTATCCTCTTCTCTTCCACCTCGGAGGCGATGAACGTCTCCCTATCGCCGCTTTCCACCTTGATGAGCCGGATCTTCAGCTCCTTGGGCGGACCGTCTGAAAGCGCCTTTAACTTCATCAGGTCTTTGGAGCCTAAAGAGGAGCCGGTTTCTGTGCCGTTCTTGTGCTCGGAAGACGTCTCCCCTGACCTAGAAGTCCATTCTGCACACTCTTCGGAAGAGCCACCGTCTTTCCGTTTCTTTTTCTCCGATTCGCCACCAGCCCTGTCCTTCTCAGACTCCCTTCTCTGGAAATTGAGATCCCCCAGGATTCTGCGGTCCTTTTTCTCTTTGTGGCTCTTGCCGTCTCTGTGGCGCTTGTGGCCGGAGCTGGACGATGACGAAGAGGCATCGTCTCTTTTCTCTCTGTGCTTCTTCCTTTCCTTTTTGTCATCATGCTTCCTGCTGCTGTGACCGTGCTTCTTTTTCTTGTCTCTGTGCTCTTTCACTTTCTCCGGTTTGTGTCGTTCCTTGGACTTGCTACGGTGCTCGGGTCGATCGAGCATCTCTCGGCGCAGCATGACCTCGCAGCTCTTCCCCAGCTCCTTCAGAGAAGACTCTGAGATGGTGGTCAGTTTGTGTTTATTCTTTATCACCTTGATGGGCTTTATGATTTTCCTCTCTTCGGGAGAATTTGGCCTTTCCTCCATCTCCCCCTCATCTGTCCAGACATCGCTGTCCTCTGTTTTTAGTTTCTTGTCCTCCAATAGTGACTGAGGGAAGGATTTCTGTTGCGGGACAGCAGGGCTGAACGGTGGACTTGTTGAATCGGACGTAGGAGAACCGCCATGCTGCTGACGGCAGATATCGGGGCCTAGCGACAGTGAGGAGGAATATTTGATGCCAACCAGAGCTGATGGAGGCGGTCTCCCAAAAGGCCCGCCTCGATAGGCATACTTCTGGCTTTCCAACTCTGTCTCTTGAGCCTTAGACGTACTGTTCACCCCCGTCTGATGGAGGTGGGGTCTCTGGGGTGGCGGAGAACAAGATGGCGCCTCAGAATCCTCCTCAGATTCATCATCCGCTTCGCTTTTGGTCTGCTCTGGGAAGCCGTAGAGTTTTGCCAGGTCACTGTGGCGGTAATTTGTGTGCCCTGCTCCCATTTCCATGTTCAGAGTTGGCTTAGTGCTCAGAGGAACATGCGGAGAAGCCTTATGGTACTCCTCCTCTTCCTCGAGGGAAGACGTCCGGCTGCAAGGTGATGCCAGCGAGCCTTGGCGGCTAAGCACGGGAGGGCTGGGATTGGATCCCAAATCTTCCTGGTGCGGCTGATGCTTAGTGGCTGGTATCAGGTCCGGGGCACACAGGTAGCTCTTAATGGGGTCAGTGCTTGGGATGAAGTTGTGAACGAGACCCACAGGCTCCTTCTTTTCACCGCAAAACATTTCCTCCTCTTTTTCAATCGATTCGTCCAGCATTGCCATAATGTTAGCCAGACCGTCAGGGAGCATGGTGGCCATTTCAGAGGACTCCTCCTCAAACTGAGCACTGTCTGATCGGGCATTGGCATTTTCCGTGCCCCTTTCAGTCGACTGTATGTTGTTGATCCCCCTGGCGGAGGCGGAGCTTGAGGATAAAGGTGGCAGGGAGAGGCTGTCTCTAGAAAATGCCTGATAGAGTTTAGGTGGCTCTCGAATCGCCAAGGTAGGGAGATGATGCTGGTCTCTATCCCTGCCGGAGTCTTTGGATTGGTTGGGTGCTGCCTGCATTGCTGGGGGCTTGTTGGGGTATATGGGCTGGTTCATCCCTGAGGTATCAAGTGTTGATGAGGGATTAAATGCTGCGGCGGTGCCACCGTTGCTCCACATCTCCCTCTGCCGCTGCTTCTCTCTAGCGTACTCGGTCTGAGGTGTGAGTGGAGGCGGGCGAAGCCTCTCTGTGGGGATGCTGGGGGTCTGTGCGGTCGGAGCGGGAGGTACACCGCCGCGACTGAGCCAAGGGTACGGAGGAGATGCCTGAGAGGTGGAAGGCAGAGCAGCTGAGGGAGGCGCAGGAACGGAGAGGGGAGGAGGAGGGGGCACTGTGGGGGGATTTCCCGAGAGGAGTCTCTCCAGGTTTTCAATCGCAGTTTGCTCTTTTCCTTTAGTACTGCGAAGACTTTCCTCCTTCTTTTGCTCCGTATTCTTTTCCTCTTCAAGTTTTCTCTTCTCCTCCTTCGCCCTCTCTATCTCTCTCTTCTTTCGTTCCTGCCTCTCGGCTTCCTTCCTCTTCCTCTCCTCTTCTTGCCTCTCCCACTCCCTCCTCTTCCTCTCTCGCTCTCTGTTTTCCCACTCCATCTTCTTTCTTTCCTCCTCTTGCTTCTCCCACTCCCTTCTTTTTCTCTCCATCTCCATTTTTTCCATCTCTCTTTTCTTCTTCTCCTCTTCCTGTTTCCTCTGCCTCTCCTCCTCCATCTTTCGCCTCATTTCCAACTCTCTCTTTTGCTTCGCCTCTTCTTTCTTCCTCTCCTGCTCCTCTCTTTCTCTCCTCCGCCGCTCCTCGGCTTGCATATGTCCCTCCAGCTCTGCGTCCAGCTTGTCTAAGACATCTCCGATTGACTGAGGGACAGAGGTTGAGGCTTGTGGAGTAGAAAAAGAGTTTGGCTGATGAGTCGGTCTGGATTCTTGAGGCGAGGTGTTGACAGAGAGAAGAGAAGCTGGGCAGTATGTAGTTGGGGAACTGGGGACAGGATTTGAATCTCTCCTTGTGATTACACTTTCCTCTGCTTGGTGGGGCCTAAAGGAGAACAAAGGAGAAGAAAATAGAGGAGGAGGTTGCTCTAGTTTTGGCTGAGCATAGTATGGTATCTTCTCCTTGGTAGGCTGGGACTTTGTGGATTCCTGGTGTTGATGTTTAGGGAGCTCATGGTGCGCAGCCTGACCTCTTTGGCAACCTGGCTGAAGCAGAGCACCCATTTCAGTTTTAGGGCTGGTGGAGCTCTGGGGCTTCAGATCCATTGTTCCTCTCCAACTGTTCTGACCTGTGTGGCTGTTCCCAGAGCAACCAGTAGGGGGAAATGTAGACTCTGAAGAGACAGCTACGGTAGCTCTGTCTGAGCTGCTGCTATAGCGGCTGATGCAGGAGGACAGCGACATGGGGATGTTTGTTGTGATGACGGGGGTCCGGGTGGGGTTGGTCGGGGGCACAGGGGGGAGGATGTGGCGGTGATGCTGGGGGGGACCTGAAAGCCGATCGTCTACGACCCGATTGTGGCTCTGCTGAGGTTGAGGTAGCAGACCTGGAGGCGTGTAGACCACCGAATCCTGGGGGAACCAAAAAGAAACGCACAAAAAGTTTAGTCAATTTGTTCCACCTCTGTTTTTTGACATTTTGAGAGGTTCCAAAACAGGAGATCCAAACTATTACAACATGTTTAACTAAAAGGTTTAGATCTCCAATTTTAAATGATTATTTAGAAGAAATTCAAAGATCTGTGGAATTCATAAGGCATGGGATTTAATCAGCTTTGCATAAAGCAACTAAAATACCCGTTGTTAAATTTTAGTTTAAAATCAAAGTTGATGAAGAATTCGCTGTTTTATAAATGTTGACACTTCCTGTCTTTATCCATAGACCTTTAAATGAAGGTTAAATGACTTTTACTCACCAGGGAATGACTACTGGCCCTGCTCTGGTATCTCCATGCCTCACTGGGTCCACTTTGCTGCTGAGGTACTGAGGTGCTGCTGACAGGAGGGGTGGGTGGGGGAGCTCCCTGGTGTCGTAGCCCCGGGTGAGGCTGGAAATGGCTGTAAGGCACGCCGCTGCCACTGCCGTTTTTGTTGCTGGTTGCAGAAGCATTTGCTGGTGACGACTGACCTCTTACCCGATGATCTTTGTCTCCTCTGGTTGGAGTAGGTGGTGTGTGGCCCTCACTGATCGGGCTTCTCTGATTGTGGAGACCACGGGGCTCCACGGCCTGGCAGGAGGGGCCGAGCTCCAGTTTGGAGCTTGGACTCGGGTATGAGGAATGAGGGGAATGATGGTTCACAGCCTGAGGTTGTAGCATGTCTTTCTGGAGCTGAGTAGTACATCCCTGGTTGTAGCTTCCAGGAGAAGAATTTGGAGGAGAAGAAGGGAGGTTTGAAGGGCTGGAGGATGGAGGAGAGGTCTTTGAGGTGTAGCTGCACATCCCTTGTTTATTACTCTCCTGATAATTGAGAAGAAAACAATCCACCAATTTATCAACCACCAACGAAGTCTGACATAAACAAAGAGAAACAAAGATTCCTTCAGCCGTTCAGACCTGATAAGCTTGTGGATGTTTTCTATCCGAAGTCTGGGGCTGCCAGAGGACGCCGTTGTCCTTATGAATGGGGTTCCAGAAAGCCGGCTTTGTGGGATGGTGGTGAGCTGGTGTCTGGGGTTGAGACGGTGACGGCGATTGGCCAGAAAAATGCTGCATCCCTGAGTTGGATACCTAAACACAGACAGGAAGGAACATTGTAGAAAACTCAGACTCTGGAAATGTGAGCTGGAGATTCCAACCCCACACTGAAAGTGCTGTGTACCTGATCCGAACTCTTTCTCCTCTTGCTGGGGCTGGGAGTGTCCTCGACTACCGGATGGGGGGGTATGTGCGCTGATGCTGGAGGAGTGTGTTGGATGACAGAGTGCTCCCCCAGAGGAGGACCCTGCCTCTTCAGCTGACCCCCTGGCATCTTCCCTGGGTAGCCTCTCTGCTATGTAAAGAAATGAAAGGCTCACTTGTTAACAGAAATATCAGCAGCTCAACTAGAGCATCTCTGTCATCGAATCACTATAAGTGGGTTTGTCTTCCGTCTGTATGAATGGAGAAACAAGGTCGCAGCCAATTAGAAAGGCTCCTACCTGGTGCACCTGAGCCCGCATCTCATCTCCCAGCAGTGGTGGACCCCGGGGATCCTGAACACCCCCCCAAAAAAAAAAAAATCAAAGCAGATGATGAAACAGAGGGGAAAAAAAGACAAAAAGACCATTGTTTTTGAAAGCAGAACAATGGAACATTGGGATTTTTTATATTGGGTTTCCTCTGCCTCACCTTCATCAGTGGGTTCGTTCTGTTAGGATGCAGATGTGGGTTGAAAAGGTGAGCACTGCTCCCTGCGTAGCCGTTAAATAGACGCATGGTGTGGTCGTTGGGCAGGGACAGAACCGGATGGGTGTGAGGGGGGTGGTGGGAGTCGAACTGCTGATCCCATACTCTGTGAGGAGGAGGGGGAGGATGAAGATGCTGAGGGGGAGGCCTCTGCTGCTCCCGGTGCATTCCTGGAAAGATTGCTGGTGGGAGATCAAGCTTTTCACCTCCTCGCATTGGCCTGCACATGCAAAAATAAAATAATAAGGGGGAAAAGTTAAACCCTGACACTCCAAAGAACATTCTTTATATAACAGAGATTTTTTAAATGTCTGGTCCTATTATCCATCTGCGTTCCAGTAGAGGCTTTGTAAATCCTAACCAGTGTGTTTAAGCATATCTGTTGAGTGTAGGATGAAAGGTCAGGGTTAAGACCAGTCTAAGTAGTTCAGATTTTGACCTACATATTAAACCCCATTTAAATGAGATTCCTTAAGAAATTAAATACCGAAATCAAAAGCTGCAAACCAGATATCAACCTCCGCATCTTTAGCCAACAAAGTGATCAGATATTATACAGAAATAATTTCAAGATCACTTTAGTTTATTGCAATAAAAATAATCAAATAAATATGTTATCTGGTTGTTAGTATTATTTTTTTTTATTACTTTAAACATCGGTCAGTTTATGACTGTGTTGGCATTAAATACTGAAAAGACCTCATGTTGAGGACTTTCCTTGAAACAAATATCAATGATTTTTCTGTTTGAATGTGCAAAACGTAGGTAACTACAGTTGTTGATCTTACCCATTACTTAAGTATTTACTGTGATGGTTTAAACCACCTAGTGTTCCTGGAGGTAGATGGGGAAGCTGTGGTTGGTTCATTGCAGGCGAACACCTAAACAGGGACAAGGAGCAATGAATTTAATCAAAATCCTAACAGACAGGCTGAAATTCTGCATCACATTTTACGTCACAAAAAAGAGGAGAAAAAAGCAAACTGCATCGGTTCTGACCAGTCTTTTTTTCAACAAACCAGACCTGAAAATCTAAAAGCTGCTGTCCTGGTAAAACATAGAAATAATCGCAGTAATAGAATCCACATTAGCACCTATTAATGTTCATAATGTGAAATCTTTGTTGATTTTATGTTTTATTGTAAAACAAATGTACTGCTTATAGATTTTTTAACCAACTATATTTAATAA
Source organism: Jordanella pulchra (assembly GCA_034780135.1). Lineage (NCBI taxonomy): Eukaryota > Metazoa > Chordata > Actinopteri > Cyprinodontiformes > Cyprinodontidae > Jordanella > Jordanella pulchra. The sequence continues at coordinate 43,683 of JAUZNJ010010055.1, forward strand.
GAGGTATATGAAGAAATCAACCAGGGATAAGAACCCGACTGTTTTCAGTTCTAGCTGAATTTGTTTTCAGAAAAAGACTCACAGCTTGACACCAACAAACTGCTTTAAATCCAATGCTGTTTGCTGTGGATGCTGTTACTGATGGAAGGATGTTTATTAATGTTAAAAAAACCTCAAGGAGCTTCAAACAGTACTGTGATACTTACGCCACACCAATAAAAAGGCGTGGTAACGGTACTACAGGAGTAAAGGAGGAAGAAAGAAGAAGAGCAAAGAACCCAGGAAAGGAAAAAAAGGGGGGTGAATTGTGTGGATCCATAGGAACACAGCACAGGAAAATTCAAGAAAAAACTTTGTTCCCAGATCCAAATTCCAACTTCTGTGATAAAAAGCTTTAGATGAAATCCCTTAGTTACGTGTAAAGGTCAGAGCCGGCAGATTGGAGAACACAAAGCGGTGTGTATGTGTCGTCTTGGTTACAAACCTGACAGGTGGCTGCCAGGCGCGGCCACTCACGGGAGGCCATGGCCCCCGGTTGAGTCCGTCCAGAGGGAAGGAGTCCCGTGTGCCTCGGCCGCTTAACTGCTCCACTGCGTGATGCATCCAGCCTGGGATTTATCAACATTCACCTCATTAACAAACACTCACAGATACACTACACACACCCCACACCCCAAAACATTTCTGTCTTTATTGCATCTATAGTAGCATGATCATTACTCACCAGACTAGCTGTATCTGTGAAGCCCTCCACTGCAGCACAGAGGGGGCCTCACTCCAACACTGAGAGAATCTGCTACGTCTGACTCCACTGACCTCGACACCAGGAGCCTAAAAGCCAACAGGCTGCAGAGAGAGAAACAGAGGAGCCTGTGTGAGCCTAACAGAGACTCATTGAAAAGTCAACAAATGCCACCGGGCTCTCTCCATTATATGGAGTAGCTACAGAGAGACAGTGTTGTGTCAGCTGAGAGGCGATGGGGTAGGAGAGACCCACAGGGGCGGATTAAATCCTGAAGATATGCAATGGCTATATTATCCTCCTAATAAAGCTAAATTTAGATTTTTTTTTCTTTGTCTGCCACCGGTGTTATTTGCATGTTTAAGCCAGTAGGAGGCAGCAGTGAGTTTATGCAGAATGGGATTTATTTTTGAGGCCCAGATGGCTCAGTGGGGAGCTCACCTATGGGGAGAGATCTGGTGTTACTGTAATCCTAAACATGGAGGTTCTGATAGCTGGGAAAGACTAAGAGTGAGAGGCTTTGGTCACGTGCCAGAATGTGCAGCACTGGAAACAAGCCAAGCTGCACAGTGGTATTAGGCCTGTGCTCCTGTAGAGAAGCCTGGTCTCTCTTTTAACTGGATCTTTGTGCATGTGTGTGTGTGTGTCCTGTGCATACACTAAAGTTTAATCTCATTACTGCAGGCGTGATAAAGATGAGGAGAGGGGGGCCGGCAGCAGCGACAGACGGTCTGAGCAGGATGGCAGGATAGATTAAGGAGAAGAGATGGAGCGGAGAGTGGGAACAGTGCCACAAAAACACCCATACACCTTCCCTCACACACAAAGGAACACGGCAGAGGCAGAAACGCAGAGGAAGATGGAACTCTGTGTTTTTCTTAAAACTGTAGAGTTAAAATAAACTGGAGAACCAAAGACTATCTATAGAAACAAGCTATGGAAGTTATTCCTGACAGGAAACAAACGCAACGTTAGCCGTTCTAATCATCACAAGACGTTTTAAATGGGATCTTAGCTGATTTTTTTGAAAGTGATGAGGCATGCTTGCAATCAGACAGCAAGAGAGAGTAGGATTAGTCACTGATAATAGGAAGGTGGGCTACATTACAGAAGTAGCAGTTTAACCATTTGTATTCTTGTCATGAAACATGCCGAGTATGGAGCAGTGGAGCCTTAGTAAGGGGTCTACATTTTCTAAGAAATACATGAGTTTGCTTTTTTTTTGGAATGCACTCACTGCTATATTAATGTCAATGCTTAAAATAGAAAAAAGGCACAACTTTTTTTGTCTAAAAAAAAGAAAAACCTGTTATACATTGATTCTGTAATTTCTCTTTTAGCACTTTGAAATAATAAGGCAGATAGATTGACTGAAACGATGTGTCAAGGCTTTAAAGATACTCATGAAATTAGCCATTAAAGTCCTTTAGCTACGTCTCTATGAAGAAGTAAGAAACACTCACTCACTGAGGGTTACTGCATCAGTTTGAGTGTATCAGATACACAGTGAGGCTGTGAGTCACTCCTCTTGCTCAGCAGAGCCCAGTGCTCTTCCACTATTCTTCCCAAATTAGCCCTGGTCATGCGTAAACCTTCCTCCTACCAGTTCCTCTCCTCTTCGTCCCTTCCTTCCACCAACTCTGGGCTCTATTTAAAGCCTACAAGTTCTACATACAGACACATAAACAGGCCACTGCCTCTATCTCATCCACTCCACCGCAAAAAGATCGGGCTCAACCAGACACCGCTGTGGGGCCAAGATAGACCGAAGCTAACAGTCAAGACCGCACTGAAAGCAAACACTCCAGCTGGGCTCACCTTTCAGAGTTGGCACAGAGTTATTGATTCCCAGTTCTGTTAAATCTCCTCTTCAGCTGCCAATCATCTCTCTGGGTTCTCCTTCAGACCTAGAAAACAGAAAATTCTTTGTTGTCAAGCTGTCATAAAATCAGCATGAGGTCAGGGTGAACATTGAGGTGCTCTAGTATAACCAAGCACTCGGAAATAGTGCTTGGTTATACCCTCCTACCTCCTTGACTCCAAGTAAGAGTCAGTAAGGTTAGGGGTTAATCAAAAACACCGTTTTGAAATCATTTTATTCAATACTGGATACATTTAAACATGTTAACTACCTTTCTGGTGAAGCAGACTTTTTTTTTTTTAGAGAAGGTGTTCAGTTTTTTTTTTTTTTAATGTCCTGCCCTGCACGGTAAGAACTGAGAGGCTTTTATGTTTTTAAGGGCAGTAATACCAATTACAATGTATTAGTAACAGTTAGGAACTGTAAACGGCTACAATGTCTCTTTATAGGAGCAAAAATATGAGCCTGTATCCAACTTAATGTAGCTTAGTTCCTATACTAGGGTTAAACTCGGCAGAAGTAGAAGTTATAAACTCTAGAGCAGTCATTGACAATGGAAAATTCATTGTAGCTGGAAAAAGTTTGACATGCCTGCTTTGACAAATGGATTTAAATGTCTTCTACCTTCAGCTAGCAAAGGCACTAATCCTAAAGTTGAACTTGCTAGCTAGGGAGGTTTCATAGCCTTTGGGAAGTTCTCATCCTTGTTTTGAAAAAGGTTTACATGCCACCAACAAAGACTAAAATGTTTCTCTTTTTGTATTTCTGTGACTTTTTTTATAAAAAAAAGGGACACCTACTTTTAACATGTAGGACAAACGGGTATCCCAGTTTGCGAATCAAAAAGCTTATTCATTGTGATTCTACACCAAAGGATGACCGAACAAAGCAGTTTGTGTGTTGTTTGGTTGAAATATAGATGGGTGATGAAATTAATTAATTCATTAATATAAAAAATAATTAATTAATGTAAAAAAAACGTTGAAAATAGGTGTTGAGGTATTGACTGGCTACCAGGATCAAGGTTGCAGTTTGTAAAGTTTTGAGTTTCTTCCATATTAATTGTATAATTTTATTGCCTTTAAAATTCAAGCACAATGCTGTACCCATATAAAACAATTTCAAGTCACACTAATCAAACCAATTGGTAAGTGGCATGTTTGTTGTGATGCTCTTGTTCAATTTTTTACTCCAAAAACAATAAACTGGATCAAGAGCAGTGTTGAAAACCTCATAGCAGGCAGGAGGTGAAGGGTTAAAAAAAGCCAGAAGGCAACCCATAGGGATTCTCTCCTCACACAGACACAATGGTGAGACTAACTGAGCAGGAAGAGCAGAACTGGCCAAGTCAGCCATGACATGTGAGGAAACAATGATTTAATAAAACACAGAGAGAGAGAAAAATAGCCAGTAGACTGAACCATTGAGGGCAAACGGGGACACACTGATCAGGCTATAATTACATCTTCTGCAGAGGGTGTGTGTTTATGTGCTGCAACCAAACAGTCTACTCCAGTTGCTATCCTGGCTATCTATTTGCTCACAGCTACACAAGCAGCAGAGTGTGAGAAACTCAAGTCCTGTGAAATGAGAGCGTACATAGATATGAAACCATGGTGATAAGATTCCAGCTCAGGTTTTAATCACCTCAGTGACTCCACCTACAGGACAATGTGTGAGCATACGCAGCATCGTTACTCGGTTCAATTTTCGGGGAGGAGGGGTAACCCCACCTTCCACCCCACCGGTGACTCAACACTCTGGAAAAGGGCTTCCCCGAAAAGCGAGTGACCCGAAACTCCGCCTCCCCTCGGGGATGGTGCTTACAGTCAGGTGACCGTAGGCGTGTTTCTGCATCATCGCTGATGCGAGAGCGGTGGGAATTTTTTTTTTCTGCTTCTTTGGACTACGTGATGTCATTTCTGCTCCACGAGGTACATCAAGAGTGTTTAGATATGCAAACAGGATATGATGAGCTGCGAGGAGGGGGGATTCAAGCTGCGAGACAGAAATCAAACCTCCAAAGTGCAAGATGATGATCCAACCAATCCAACAAGCTAAAATCAAACAAGTTTGAAAGTGATAAACGTGTGAATTAAAGTGATGACTTTCACTTCTACCACAGAACCACAATAACTGCAGCAATTTAGCGAATAATCTTCAAATAAAGGGAAATTTAAATTAGTTTGTCCATTTTTTTAACAAAGAAAAAAAAAATCTAATACAAGAAATTCCCCAAGATACAGCATATTGGAAAGAAATCCCCCCCCCCAAAAAAACACAAATGACGCCATACATCAAAGAGCTCTTCCTGTTAACACCCTCAGTGGTGTGCCTGCAAATCATTTCCCCCTAAAACATCAGCTGGAGGGCAGAGGTGTAACTGAGAAGGGAAAGAGAAATTCAGAAATGCAGAACTGAATCCCGGGTCTGTACAGGAAGATCTGCTCCGCCTTTACTGCCTGGAGCACAGAACACACAGTTAAAAACAAAACATGAAATTCTGTTTTTTAGCCTGACGTGCCAACCGCTGTCTCGTTCTGAACCGGAGCCAGACCAGATAGGAGCAAGCAGGGCGGTGACGACACTAGCTGGGAAAAATATCCCGTCTGTGGGTGAACACTGGCTGTGATTCTGTTTTTATCCTCCTTGGTGATACAACAGCTAACGTCAGCCTTACTTTGGTCAGCTTCCATGATGCAAAGGCTACCATTTGAGTGCTCATCACCAACCATGACAAGAGATTGTGTAACAGTTAGTGGAGAACCAGTTTGATAGTGAAAGAGAGGATTAGGCTCTGAGAACAGGCAGGAGAAGAGTCCTTGGAAGCGGAAACACCAAGATTGGGTCCTTTCTGTATCTCTCTCCTCTCCTCGGTCCGCCCTCCCTCTCGCTCTCTACTCCAGTTGGTCATTACATAATCGGTCCCAGATAGAGATCGTGTTCTGGAGGAAGCGCCGACTGTTTCTCTCTCGCTCCCTCACATCCGTCCTCCCCTGCACGTACGTGCCTTTATTTGTTTGTGCGTGAACAAACGTCAGGGCAAGCCGATCCCGGCCAGTGACGTGGGCTAACTTCCATCACGTCGAACACATGCACACTCATTAAAATCGGGGGAGCCAGTGCCAATGACAACACTCAAGGGGTCAAATGAGGATACACAACTAACTCCCATCTGCTTGAAAGCAAAAAAAGCAAGGCCCCCTTTTTGAGTTTGCAACATCTGGTTTATAACTGGGTTAGTGTGCTGCTTCTAACAGACACTGATGCAAAGAGATCAGCAGCTCGCATGTGTGACGTTACAGAGAAGGGAACTGAGCTCAGTGGGTAGAGGAAACTGTCGTCCACACCACAGGAAGTAGGCCTCCCTGAAGGGGTATCAAAGACAAACATTTCCTGTGTAAAAGATTCACTCTTTCTTCTCTGCCGTCTACTTTCTCTCTTTTTCTGTGTAATACCCACCTTCATGGATGCGTGAAAAACGAGCTAAAAGTTGCTAGAAACACAACTAAGAGATAAAGATTCAGTGTGAGCAACACGTGTGTGACTCATTCAAGCAACTCCTCAGCAGGAAAAAGAAACAAGGCGCTTAGCCGACAATGACTTCACCGTACTCTATCAGCCTCTTTTCTAGCTTCTGGTAAACGTGAGCCACACATCTGCTCGTTTTTCTCATTTTCACAGAAACTCAATGGAAATAATTTGGTTGCCTTATTAGACTCAAAAAAAAAACAACAACAAAAAACAACATCGCTTCACCATTCAAAAAAAGAGAATGACTCAACATTTGACTTGACAAGAAAGCACAACAACAATAATTCCAGATCATTGAGAGGACGGCAGCGGCTTCATTGTTTTCTCCAAAAAAGCCCCTCGACTTTCCATTCAGAATTTAGACGAAAGACACTCCCACTTTTTATTGGAAGAAACAGACCGACAAAAAAAAGCCCCAGACCCCTCCCCTCGATGTAGCATGTCTCCAGGTGCATCTGAGTCCAAATCTACTCAGAATATCTCAGAAATGTACCAAACATTGAGAGCTTTGTCCTTCCTAACAGTTACCAGGGGAACAGGCTGCGTCTTTACTTTCTTCAGAGAAAGAGAGAGGAAGCTATTCATCATCTGGGTTTATACGCGGTCTTTATGATCAACATGTTTACAGCAACACAGGGGCAGGCTGACCTCACACACACCAACCAAGTCACCTTATTTTCCCCTCTTCCTACCCTGGACTCATAATATGGCTCATAAGCAGGCTTTGTGGGCCAAAACACACAAAATAACAGGGATAGGTTTGTGTGAGGGAGAGCCTTATCACACATAATGACAGCATAAGCACAGCTGGCTTTGTGCAGAGTTTTATTTAGACCCCCCCCCCACCACACACACACACACACACACACACAAATCACAATCGTCCATCAGAAGGGCCATGACGCAGGCAGAGCCGTTTTTGTTACGCCAGCACATTTTGTTCATTTAGTCTAGAAAACATCCAAGGACCGTTTAGAGATTCCTCAGATACCAGCGCCGCCGCCGATTGCTGCAGGCAGAGAGAACACAGATCTCCAGCTGAGCCGGGCCTCAGATATCACTTATCCGGCAGCCTCCGTGCCAGAGCGCGAGGTAAAACGAGGTGAGGTGAATTCTTTCCAAGGTGTTAGCTTTTTGGAATGAGTCACGTACCCCCCACCCCCTTTCCACTGTGGCATCCGCACCATCATCAGTGGAAGAGAGCCAGAGATAACAAAGCACGGGGAAAAACTTTCCCCTTCGCTCTCCCGCTCTCTCATTGTAGCAAGCAGAATATAAACACAGCCCCCCCACCCCCCCGTCTCTTGATGTTGCTGCTGAAGATAAAGTCTATGGTGATGTCACCAAAACCTCATTGACTAGGGGTGGGAAATACACTTTTAAAAATTTTAGCGCCTATGAAAAACAATGACAAAAATTCTGTTTTTTTTTTTTTTTTGTTCTAAATCTCTCCCTGTATTGAGCCAAGAACAACTTCAACACAAACCCTGCTCTAAAAACTGGTACTCTGACTGTTTTTCTCCTCCCTTTTTTCACTGGTTCAGGTCATTATATATGAAATAATTGGTCTGGGTTTCTCCAAGGTTTTGTTTACTGATAGAATGTATAAGGAAGAAGGTGACATATGTGCTAGAGCAGCCTCTAACATCTCCACCCAGGTGTGCCGGCTATTGAAAACTGGCCATCCAACACGGCATAGTGGAATTCCACACATTGTTAAAAAAAACTTTCACTTCTTAAAAACTAGCCTGAACAGATAAAAAGAGCCGACCTGGCAGTTTTGTCAAGTTCATATGCTATATTTAAACTCGTATGCTCATATAGAGAAACTGAAAAAAGACTTTGATCGACTCCCTTTAAACTCTCACACTGTGTAGCGATGCTAAAGCAATGGGAAGATTCTTCATCATGTCCCTAACATACAGGAGAACTTTAACGCCAGTGCTCATGGGGTGCTTTTGCTCACTCTCTGGATCAAAAGTGGCACCCCTTTTACTGGAAAAAGCAGCGAAAGCATGGTATGACACGGACAGATGTTTCATCATAACATCCACATTGCCACTTCCCCCAAACTGGTTTCACTTTGAAACACAGAGAGACTGGTATTGTTGTGAGAAGAGGACAGGGAAACGGGTACTTATTCCAAGCAGTTGAGTAGAGGTAGTAGAGTAAGCACTTCAAACTATCCACTTATATGAATTGTTCTTCCAATAAATACACGCCTGAATAATTAAGTGCAGATTTCTGACTAGAGAACTTTTCATTTTATTAAGTACACGTTTAACAAACGCCAACTGTACTATGCTTTTGCATAACTGTTATGCAAAAATTATAAATTATATCAATGCATCAAAAGTATAAAATATATGACATGAATTGTTTTGCATAGAATAAACCTTCATACATCCAATTCTGTCACCTAGTAGTCCAGTATAAAAAGTAGGGAGTAGAAGTACAGGGTCCAAATTTAAAGTTTAATATTTCTCTTCAGTTGTTAACCATAATAGTCTCCTGCCAAACTATTCAGAACACAACTCAAATAAGCGATATTGTGAAATTGGGTAAATAATAATACATCTTAAAGGCGGAAGGAGTTTAGCAATCGCCTCATCTGCTTATTTAACTTTTTTTTATGCACACACTCCCTTATTCTCTCCATCTGAGGCTACTGTCACTTTAATATTTCTCCGTGCTTGTAGTCACTGGTAGTAAAATGGGCGGCGATTGTTCATTCACACACGCTCCTATTGAGATCACGGGACACGCAGGGGCGGAGTGAAGATGTGTGTGTGAGTTAGTGTGAGTGAGTGGATGACTTTTTAGTGCCACAGACTTCAAAAGAAGACAAAAAACAACAACTTTCTGCCGTTTTCCATGCCAATCGATTTGAGTGATAGGAAGTGAGCCATCAAAGACCCCATGCTGGCACACTTTACTGATTTCTGACCTCTGGTCTTTTTTTATTGTAGGCAATAAAGTAGCTTATACGCCCCTCTGAATGCTGTCTTTACTCCAGCTGCAGAGGAGCTGGTTTAAGTAATGTGCCCCATGCGTTATCTTTGGATAATTACGCATTAGCGAGAGGAGATAAACGATTAACAAGACAATAACAAAAGTAACGAGGAAAATAAAACGCAAAACCTAAATGGGACATTTGACATTTAAGCAAATCAGTTTTCGCGAAGTAAACGACTTTTGCCTCCTTAAAACGAACATCTTATGAGGATCTAAACTAAATCTTTAGGACACATCAAATCATCAACTTAAAAACAATTGGTCAGACTAACTTTGAAACCTTATGGACAGCACCAAGATATCACCCCTCCCCCTTCTTTTCTTTTTTTTTTTTTAAGTAGTAAGGTGATGCAAATCACTTCCTTTCAGTCAAGCTCTTTGTGTACGTAAGGACTGACTGAGGGGGGTTGATGGGGGTCGCAGCAATCCATTCATTTTATACGCCTGGCGACCTCAGCGATCCTTCCAACCCCCCACTCTAGCCAACACATAAATACAATGTCTAGAGATCTCCTTACACAAGCAGTTTTCCTCATCCTCGTGTCTTCTAGTGACACACAGCACTGGTTTGTCCCATAACAAAATTTGGGATCCATCTATTCTCATTCAGAACACCGAACTACTAACTGATTCCGAGGCATGCGCAGAAGCGCTACTACGAAGCCTTCAGCTGTTGTAGAAAGAAAACAAAACCCGTGTAATCAAAAGCAGAAATTACTCAGATCCAACTGCACAGACTCCGGTAAATGTGACTTCATGGTGGATGTGAATTATGCATACAAGCGTGGGATCAAACAGGCACCTGTGGTTTAGAAAGATTTAAGATTAAATAAAAAGCTAAATTCCCCCACCTTAATAAGTTACAATAAGTCACACTTACTAATTGAGACCCATAGGTAGATTATTGTTTACTGGTTTATCACGACTATAACACAAAGTTGATATTCCTATGTTTTGAGAACTCACCGTGATTGTTCGGGTTGTAAAAATAATCCTACTGGAACTAAAACTGATAGTTAGATATCCGCAATACTCCTCAGAGTGGTATCCTAACTTAGAGCAGCTCCGAGTCAGCAGCCGGCTGGAGGAAAAAAAAAGAAAAAAGAAGAACACGGCGCTATAATCCTTTATATCAGCGGCTTCCTCTTCCCAACAGTCCAGAAACAGGAACCACTGTTCGGATATATCGCTCCAGAGAGACTCTTTCTTATTTATTCACCCTTCTTGTGTGTAATTTCATTCCTTTTCGCCTATATGTAGCCGTTTGGCGTCGAGCTCTCCTTCTCTCGTCAGCTTTGCTCTCCTACCACACAGACAGCGCCGCTTTAAAGAGACACGCTAGCATGTGACGTCAGAGGCCACCGGAATTCCCTAAGAGCTCGAGCTGTCACGGTGCCCAGCAGCCGGTAGCGGAGCTCCTCCTCCTCCTCTACCTCCTCCTCGTTCTCTCTCACTCTACAAACTTTAATCACCTCCACAGTTCCAGACCGGAGTCGTGACCGAGCGCTGGACTCCAGGAGAGCCCGGTTTCTGTTTCCGTGCCTCGGCTCGGTCTATTTTTGGACCAGGAAGACCGTGACAGCAGCCCATGAATTTCACTATAAATAGGTTTAGGGATAGATACTCACTGGACAAATAATACTATTAGGACTGCTAACACCGCATCTTATCCTCGTTATTTATTTTATTAGCCCTTGGGACTTGACTTTTCTGTATAACTCATATTCTTCCATATTTGAGGTAGCCTAATATCCACAGACAAGTCAAAACATTATGACCGCCCTTCTAATATCTTATGGATTAGCTCCCTAAACAGCCCTGACTGATTAAAGTAGGCACTCCACTAAATCCCTAAATGTATAACATGCTCTTAATCTGAACATGTCAACAGCAGATTTGTAGAAAAAGCTTTTTTCCATCCTCTTTGGTTCAGTTATTTATTTTTATTTTTATATCATTAAAACAAATTTAAAAACATGTCTCAGCATGTCTTGCTATATTGGCAAAACAGAACATAAAAAAAATATTTTTTTTCTAATAGACATTACACAACTATAATATCTTTAATAAGTGTTTCTTGTTATCTCCCTATCAAATTAAAATTAAGAAATCCATTGAATGTTTGCTCCTTTCATAATTTAATGCTGATTTTTTTGCACAGGATTGCAGCATGTTTACTCAAATGACATTATCCCAGTCACCCTACAAACAGCTGCCTTAATATCATCAACCTAATTCACTGACCTAGTTTAAACATGTGCTTGCTTCATTTCTGTGCTGCATTCTGCAGCGCTCGAGTTAACGGTTTATAAGCAGCTTTGTTTTTGATAAATAATATTTACCTTTAAAGCACTTTTAAGTTATTTCCAAAGTTACATATTTTCAATCCATCTCTCCCTCAGAACAATCCAAACATACATAAAAAGAACTTTCCATGTTTTTAATAATTAATTCTACTATTTACTAATACCCGCTCTATAAATATGACATGGACTTTTTGGACTTCATTAAAGTTATATAGGATTATGGAATATAACCTCAAGTTAATACTGGTATTGTGTCAGTTTATTCTGAAGTCCAGATAGAGTTATTTATTTATGAATGCTTTGGCTAGCAAGCTATAATATTACAATAAATTAATAATATTTCTATACACGATATTCTTTATTTATTTTCTGTGGATAGGTTTGAATCTAATAAAAAATGTGATTATAAGTCACAAAAAACAATTAACTTTTATGTGTTGCATTAAGAAAATTGTCCTCAAATGGCATACACAACACTGGAAGAGTTTTTTATTTATATCAAATAGATGAACGAGGGATCATGTATCTTTTTCTACCTTTTAAATACTAATGAACCAATTGATTATGATTCACTGAACAGTTTTTTTTCGACTTCATTTTATTAATTTGATGAGCTAATCTAATCCTGCAGAGCCCAGGTTCCCACACTGATAAGTCTATCTCACTTCGTTCTGACTTATTTCTTAGAAAAGGACACAAGTCAAGCCAATGACCAATTACACTCATAATGTGTCAGCGTTTTCATATCTAATGCAACAAATGTAGTTAATATATTGTAAGACCAAAGAAAAACTAAATTTCATTTTATTTCAGGACTCTGGTGAACATAAGATGTAATTTCTTTAATGTCTAATGAATAATTTGGAGTCATAAAACTGATCATTTCAGCCATCATGAGAAAATCTCTAATATGTTCACAATGTAGTGAAATGTGACCCAAATCTGACGTTTTTGCTGATATGCGACTCATATGCTACGGCTCAATTCCAATTCTTTATCTGACTTATATGGCATTGTCAGGGTGCAGCAGCATTCACTGATCACTTTACAAGCGACCCATGATAATAGTTGTCCTGATTTTTTTTCTAACCTGTCTTCTTTGTTAATGATTTGGTCATAAAACGGCTGACTCCCATCACTCAAGAGTTTATACACGGAAACACCCCCAAAATGTTGAAATCTTTTTTTTTACTCCCATATAATACTGCTGTTGTTGATAATAAATAAAAGTTTATGCTTGATTAAATATTATTTACTACATTTATGATAACACTACAGCAGAACGCTTTTACTTAATTAATACTGTTATTGGTGCATATAAACAATACTAAGTGCTTAAGGTGTCATTAACTGCAGACTAGGGTTGCCAGCTCTGTGAAAATTAAATTAGGGACGTTTCTTAGCCAAGTATCGTGTGCCATCCTACCATCAATATGAATTTATTTTTGCCTTTTATTGTAAGTGTGAATTGATTTTGTAAACATTTAAATTAACGGCAAAATTAACGGTTCTTTTTTTTTTTTAGGGACAGTTGACAACCCTAATAGAAACTCTGCTCAAACTTTATCATTTTTCTAATATTTTATTGGTGCTGACCCTCTATAGTAAACATTAGATTTTGACATATTTATTTCCAAACTACATAGTTTTAACTTTTTACAGACATAGATGTTTAGAATTATTTGTACCAGGTAGCTTATAAAATTTTAGATTATATTTACTCTTTATTACTTAATAAAAAGTTGTTTGTTTTAGCTACACAGGTGATATAATATAATGTAGAGACAATATGCTGTAATATAGATAATCAAACACAGCAATTCAGGTTACAGTACTTTACCAACAGCAGGTATACAAACACAGACACACTCATGTTGCTATATGTAGTGAGGACCATGTGTTGACTCCCATTGATTTCTCGTGATTATCAGTAATATTTAACCCTTTCTATACCCTAACCCTGACAAAAACCTCTGACGTTAACATTACCAGAACACATCTAACTCTAATATCAACCTAAACTCAAGTAACATCTTGATCCTAAACCTAACCGTTAGCAAAAGAGGAGGTAAACCAGAGAAAATGTCCTCATTTTGATGGTGCAATAGGAAAAATTATCCTTACACTGATGTCAAACCTGGAAAGCACACACACAAACTAACAAAATAACCACATAGACAGAAGCAATAAAATTAGAAAAGAAACAAACAAACTGGATTTCTCACTGGGACCAGAAACATTTGTTCCAGCCACACACCCCAAAGATAAAATGCTGTACATTCTAGGTTTTTGCCAGTGAGAAACGATAGACCGGATATCAGAACGTACCCAAACTCGCACTCTAGTATTGAGGTTATTCTTAGCACTGTGATGCCTCAGCAGGAAAACAGGAGGCCAAATTAGTCTCCACAGGAACGGGGGAAATGTGTCATGGCTGATGCTGAGGCGATGACTTCAGGGTACAGTACAAACACACAAGTACACAGTTTATTTATGACCAGAACGTGTCTAAAAAACAATAAATAAATAAAAAAATAAAAAAGGAATATTATGAAATAACTCTGCATCAGTACAAGTCAGTGATGCAATCAATCACAGCCTCTGAGAGTTCATGTTCAGAGGACTTGACTTGTCACTGTATTTTTCACCGAGATGGATCTGGTAGTGAGCCTCTCAATGTAGTCGTCTTTCAGACACAGATAAATAGCTAGAGCTGAAAAAAAGCAGCTAAAAATATGTTTTGAGTTACAGAGAAGAAAACGGGACTATGTTGGAGCTTTATGTCTATATACGCTTTATGAAATTTGGGAAATAAAGCTCCAGATGTACAATAAATGCAACCAGCTGCAACCATAATGTTATAATGATTGGTATGTATATTATAAGTCAGCTGCAAGAATATTTTATCGCTTCATCTGGAAGCAATTATGCTATGAATTGTTCTCTCGCCCATAATTATCCACTGTAGAGCTGTAAACTAGTTCATTATGTTTCTAGGCAATATTATCTGCAGCCTCCAGCCTTATTTATTCATCCCACAGTTGTCTTTTTCATCCACTAGTTGCAAACCCTTACGCCCATCATGTCATGGTGTAGCTGAATGCAGGAAGTTACTCAAGGATGTCCAGGTGAAGAGACAATCCCTCTATTATAAGACTGATGCTGAGTATTTTAACATGAATCTGAGTCCAGTTATGTGCCATCCAGCAATATTCCTTTTTCTTTCAACGTTTACATGGTAAAAAATATGCAATGATAAAAAATATTACAGAAGTCTCAATTTAAATAAAAAGGCATTTATTAACAAACAAAACATTACCAATGGATAGCAAATGGATGGAGCAGTAAGGCATTCACACAATTTAAAAGCATGGCCGCTGAACATGTTAATGAATCGGTGAATACATGCACGTACTGGCCAATACAAGACAAGTAAATGGCGTTATCAGTCGGCAGATGTATCGACCGACCTCTAATTGGGACTGAGAAGAATTGTTATGAGTTTATGGCTAACATTTCTTGAGTGGTCAGGATTTTGATAAGGCAACTCCAAGAACCAGAGACAGGAAGATGGTTGGATCTGCTTGATGGACGGATGGAAGAAAAGCATTGGTTTGATGGCCAAATTAAAGGATGCATGGACAAACAATTGGGTAAACTGATGGAGAACAAATGATGATGTGAATGATTCTGTAAGGAGAAGGTTTGCCTGAACATCACAGTGTTGCCGTGTCAAGCGAGACAGGAAAAGTCAGGTACCAGACAGGAAGAGTTCCAGTAAATTTCAAAATAAAATCAACCCACCAGCGCACACCAACTTGGCTATTGAAAACAAAATGGTAAAACAAAAACATGAGGAAAAAGAGAGGCTATTGGAGGGTGAAAAAGGATATGTGTGTGCATGGATGACCAGTTTTACCCCAGAACTTCGGGGAAGACCTCTAACACCTGTGAACCTCTTTTTTTTCAGTGCAGTTTCTTCAGCAGGTTTCTTCAGCTTGGCTGGACTGCAGCTGCACCACAGTCCCACCGTAGACAGTGTGAACCTGGAGTTAGGCATTTAGAAAGTGAATCAAGCCTTAAAAAAAAAGTTCTAGCCCTCTTTGTTTTTGCTTTCATCTTATGCAGGACTGGAAAACACTGAAAACAGAATTCCAGACCTTTCCAGCTTCCACTGGAATGCCGGAGAGACCATTAGCTTTCTAATACAGGAAGGGGATTGTTGATTGATGTGGGACTGGTTGGGACCCCCACGTGCCACACACATATACAGCTTCCTCCAGCTGTTTCCTTCATTAATGTACCATATTTGTATATAATAACAGTCTTGGGAAATTAAATTCTCATCCTTCCTGTCCCACAACAAGGGAGGCCAAGGCATTTCAGTCTGTCTTGGGGGTCCTAAACATACATCCGTATGTAACAGGAAGAAACAAAAAGGACAAAAAAGTGAAGTGTTTAAGCTCTAAGAGCTTTAGCAAGTGGCTAACAACCCTTATATTCATATGTGCAGAGACCATGCAGATGTTTATGTGTACAGAGAGGGAAGGACTGTAATTACGGCGATCAGAGACCAGGACAACCCAGTTCTCACACTCCAAATATACAATCCAGAGCTGCTCTCTCATGGGTGCAAGTGCTAAAAAAATTCCTTTCATACCGTCCACACATGTTTAAAAAATAAACCAAACACTGATGAAGTCCAGACAGCAGAAGAACACAAGCAGGAATGTTGGGAGGATTTCTATGTATGCAACTGTTTGTTTGAAGACGTAGGAGACCTATCTGGTACAGATGGTACTTCTCGGCCTCCGATATGTAGGATTATGTTTGTGTGTGAATGTGGCATAAAGTGAGTCAGATCCTGGGTACACTGAGAGACCGACAGACACGATAATAATCACCTCCACACTCCCTCCGTGAGGAGATGGAGCCGTAAAGGCGCTCAGACAGTCAGACGAGCTTCAGCACACCCACATGTAGCTGCCTGACTGTAGCGCAGCAGCCCCGATAATTAAAGCCCTCGTTCAGGGAGAGAGGCACCAAGAGGGAGCCTCGGCTTGCCCTTCGGTTTTCCAAACGAGCGGCTAATCCTGACTGCAGCTCTACGATAAGCTAAGCGCTACATTCCTACTTAATACACTCACTTTCCAAAAGTTATGAAAGATGGTCTGAAAAGTAAACAAGCATTCAAAGCTTTTAAAACCAGTGTTTCACTGCTTATGCTGTATGGCTACAATAAAATATTCTCTCTGCACATTGGAGCACATTTTTCTTTCAATATTGGTCCCTCTGGTAACTATTTTTAGCAGAAGCATCAATGAAATTTGTTTGTTCTGACAGTACAGACTTGTTTTTGCAATGAATATCATTGGAAAATTCAACTTATTTCTACAAACCATCATTGATTTAGCTTGATTTAGAAAAAAAATGAACTCTGGTTGCAATAATCAGCATATTTAGGAGCCCCATAAACTCCACTGGTATGACTAAAAGATGGAGGTAAAAATATAATTCAAATTAATATTGATATAAAGTTTTTTTATCTTTAAGTTGTTTTTTAATCAATTTTTATTTTAATCTATTTTAACTTCACCTTTAATCTCAGTCTCCACAACATGACAAAGGAATAGAAGACTTTAAATGTGCCCCCTAGAGGGGGCCCAGTAAAATTGCAAGGATGGGGTAGTAGTAATTAATTAAAAAAAATCAATTTTTAAAAACCAAATTATTGATAGTAATACTGAATTTTGTTACACAGTACACTGAACAGTAAAAATAAAAATAGTATTACTACACTTTAAAGGTATTAATTTTCCTTATTTAAAGGAGATTATAGTTTAGTTTATTGCAATAGATCCTTTACTAAAGTTTGTAAAGTACTGAACCACTAGAACAACAAATTACTTTAACTATCAAACTAGGTAAAAGTAAAATACTACTGGTATAAGAAAGGACATAAATTTATGGCATAAGGCTCCATTATGAAATAATAATATAGGAGCAGAACATAGCTAAATGAAAAATGTAAAAAACTTCTCTACATTCATTAACATTTGCACAGTCAAGAAGAGCAAGCGAACATTGAATGATTAAGATATTGATTAATGGGTTAATTTTGTGTTTTGAAAGTTGGGTGACAGCATTTAGAAAGAAAGTTTTATACTATTAAAATGAGCATTTCAAAAAATACAAGAAAACTGTTGTGCTGAGCAAATATGCTGGAAAAACGTTGGCTCTCTGATCATATCAGCTACTGTAAAAGCTATAGAGACAGATAAGTTAGCAACTGAGGGTGTAACTAATGAGTATTTCCATGGTAGTTTACTCTAACCTTTAAACATAATGGCACAATAAATGTGAACCATCCTGAACTAGAGATGTATCGATACAAAACTGATATCAGTATAATTCTAAATCGGGTAATGAAAATGGGCCTGATCCATAGGGGCTTTGTTATATCACAAATTCCTTAAAATAAATCTTGCCAGAAGATGCATTAGCCTCGATACAGAAATGTTTCGGACCAGTGAAATGCAGTGACGTGTTTGACGACCAGAGTCGGGAGACTGAAGCAAAACAAATATGGTTGCTCCTGTTTTAGGAAAGGGACAAGATTTTTGTCTTTGTGGATGGGAAGATGTTTGAGTTTTCCACCCAACCGGATTTAGTAAGAGTTTGATTTATTAGTTGTAAAACAAATCAAGAATGTAATACTTCACACCTGCTACTGCTGCTGTGATTGGCTAAAAACCTGACATGGAGGCAGGTGCCACTTGATTTACCCAATCAGCTCAAAGAATTGCACTGAATGTCTCTTCCTTTTGCAAGCACTTTCAATATCTATGTGTGCATAAGACCAGAGCAGAGTTGTTATATTGTAAAAGTATCCTGATCTGCAGATATCCAAATTCAAGTATCAGAATCATAAGTGAAAAAAATGTCTACCTGTGCAATTCTATATGGCCTCTATTTCTATGTCAGTCTATAGATATAAAACCAGTATATAACTCAATTCAAATTCTAATATACTTTATTTATCCCAATGGTAAATTAAATGTTGTAGTAACTCATGTTTTGTTAAATAAGTAAGTATAAGTAGGTATTTGTGATGAAAACAATGAAATTGTTCTATTTCCTCAGAGTTCTAAGGCAGTGTTTTTCTTGGATGCTGCCAACCTTGAACAAACAGGCAAATATTTAACACATCTTTCCTCCACTGATGGCTTTGAAGTACAAAGAAAGGTTCAATGTCTGACTCAGATGCTTTTTGAAGCATTTTCTCTCTGCCAGGACAGTTCAAACCAGCAGAGAGTTTGTTTTGTGTGTGAATGAGACTGGTAAGTTAGCGATCTGGTAACACCCTATCATTTTACAACACCGCTGTCTCAGCTAATAAATGTGTGTGAGCAATGTGCTGTTTTTACTCCTACTATTCTCTTAGTCATTTATTTTCACACATTTCAACCTGTTTTATCACTCTTATCTTTCACCACATTACAGGCACAACTGGGTTTAAAGCAAATCTGAACAGCAGAAAGTGACGGAACCCACTTGAACTTGTGTTTAAGCTGCAGAATCTTAATATAATAAGAAAACTGTTTGTTTTTAATCTTTCTTTAAAAATATGCCACAAATAATCATAGTCATTCATCTTTATGGCTCACTAAGGTCCACAACAATAACATTTCAATCTTTTTTGGGTCTGGACTTTGATTGGCCACCCTCTCTTTGGATCTAATGTTAGCTGTCAGATGTTCTCACGTTAGACCGTTTAATCTGAATGTTTTCTGTGCAGGACTTTGGTACTTTAGCTTTAAAAATAAAGCTAAAGTAGACTTTAGGATTTAAAGCCCACATCTTCAAACCTCTACTTATAATGCATGATACTTGAGACAAGACATTTCTGCTGTAATGTGGTTGTTTTCACTGAAAACCGAAGCATGCAGGAAATTTCTAATTTGGCTTTATCTGTGTTTAATAACTAATAGCAGGAAGATATATGTTTTTTTTTACTTGAGGTTAGATTTAAGTAATTCAAGAACGTGGTTAGATTGTTTTTAATGTGTTTTAATGTTAAAGTGAATAACACCAAAAACAAAATGGCTAACTAACCAAATAGTAGGTGTTTGCACAAAACCAACACAGCTTAGTATCTGAACACCCTGTTAACAGGCCTTACCAAATGACTGTAGGTTAGGTCCTGCCTCTTTCAGACTCAGGACCTATGGGCCACCATCACACCTCCAACTTCCTGAAACCAAAAACAAAGAAGAATACAGGTCAGTCTACAGATGAGATAAACCACAGAAGTCGGTATTTCCAGATGACATCCATCAAACCATTTTGGAGTATGAACTTCAAAATGCTGACGCACATTCAAACTACAGTGGGAAAACAAGAGCAGCAGCTTGAAAAATAAATCCTTTTGTTCCTCTGTGTAAGAGTTTATTTTGCTTCATATGGTTTGTATCTGTGTGCGTGCATGACTGGATGTGGTCATGGTGTTGTTGTAGCTTTTGAAGCAGCAGAATGTGTTGGTGTGTGTCAGCCAAAGAAGTCCAAAGCGGATCCTAGACCAGCGCTGTGGCCATCTGTACGTGTGCCGTCTGGTCAGTGAGTCACTGTGTCAGTGTTGGGCTACGGGCCCGAGAACAGGTGGCGCGCTGGCGTAACACCCTGCCCCCAACACACACCTCCGTACAGACACACACCCTGAGAACACACACAGCACCTGCATGGTACCCAAACATCAAAGCAAACATAATGCATACCAAAAAAGCAGGTATACGTAGGTGACCTGGTTCTCTCTGATGGTCTCTATACCTTTATGCAAAACTGGTGCATAAACATTACATCCTTTAGCCTAAAGCAAATAAGTAATGTTCCCAAACATATTAGAATTCCATGAAACAATTTAATCAGTTTGTTTTCATAAGAACAATCAAATAACAAATGAAATATGGGCTTAGTAGAGCCAACACTCTTGTGCAGACATCTTCAAACACATTGGACCTGTCAGGTTTAAGTGAAAAGAAACAGAACAGATATCTAGACTTCACCTATAGATGGTTTCATCAGATGAGCCAACAAAGTTAAACAGGTGTGAAACACTGGTTTTCTGTCTGGGATCAACAGAAACCTATTGGGTTTGGTTAATTTACCCCTAAACTTCAGCTGCTCTAGATGCTAATTATTAAGCTGACATCTGAGACACAATTAAAAATATAAAGCCTAACAAATCATGTTTCTTGAAAAAGAAATGCACTGCCCTGTTTTCCTTTGACAGGCCTCTCTTTATGTTTCAGTGTTCAGAATCAATGCTGCTCTGACCTAAACACCAATCAGAACAGGATAAAATCAATGCTTTGCCATAATTTGGAATTAGAAAGCGGCCACGGCATTCTGATCTGTGCATCTCTAAAAATGCATTTCATTTGCAAAGTTAATAAATGTATTTTTTTTTTAAATCAAAACTCCACATTACCGACTTGGGTGAATGTCAAGCAAACCCCAAAGCCAATTTTTCCTGTTTTTCCTCCACTTCTTCTGATGTTCTACCTGCAGGGCTGCACAATAAAGCACGCCCACGCAGCCTTCATATGCTTTCCTCCTGAAGCACGGAACAGAGCAGCTTGTGCCGAGTGCGCGACAGTTGTGTCAATAAGAGGCAGAAATAGCTTGCTCAGCCTTCACCTAGACTTACAGGCTGATGGGTAAGACCCCGAACCTTTGAACCAGGGGTCAGAGTGCAAACTCCCTGAAGGGGCCTCAGCTGTGTGTGTAGGTGTAGGAAAAAAAACGTAGGTGCTACCTTAAACAAAAGCACTCCAAGGAGAGCAAGTGTGCGTGAGGATTGTTTGTTGCAAGGGCAGAATATCTTCTTTTATGACACATCAAGTAAATGTCAGAAGCTCTGACATTAATCATTCAACTTTGATCAATATCGGCTTCTATAAATCACATTTGCATCCAAATAACAACAGATTAAGATTAGACATGTGAGTGTGTGTGTGAGCGGTACCAATAGATAGAGTGAGCGATAGCAAGATACAGAAAGTGGTATTTATCTTTGTTCTCTAAAGGTTAACCAGTGGGAGCATCTCCCTTTGACATTAACCAGTACAGAGAAAAAGAAGCAAAAGGGCGGAGAACAAACAGCAAAACTTAGACAAGAAAACAGCTTTAAGGAGATAAGAGGGTGAAAACATAAGAGATTTACTAAATGTAGACTGGAAAAAAGAGTTGGTTTCAGTTGGAATCTAAAAGTGAACATTGTGTAAATGTAGAAGAGAACACATTAAACCCAGAAAAGGGTTTATTAAAATTGTATATTCTAGTGCTAAAAATGGTTTAATTTTAAAGCGGTTTAATCTTCACAACAATAAGACATGTTAACTCTGAATTTAATGGTATATTCTACTTAAATTGGATCAAGGAAAAGAGGGTGGAGAGCATCACTCAAGAAAGATGATGTCATGGTTAGCTTCTAGATCTTTGACCCGACAACTATTATTTTGGATAAGTAAAGGCAATGGTAGAAAACAATATAGAAATACAAACAAGGTATACTGCATGAAAGATATGTTTGCTTACACATCCCGATAATTCACTGTCAGTCATCTTCTATAGTATAGTTTCTTCAAGCAGCAGTTTATTTATTGCTAATAGGAAGAGGTTTTAGATCATCAGAAAGGCCATCTATGTCCTAGGATGACCCCTAGACAGACTGCAGGTGCTGGAAGTCAGAAGGACAACAGCAACCACACTATTGGATAATGTTTCTCACCCTATGCATGAAGCTGTTGTAGAAAAAGGGTACCTCCTTCAGTGAAACACTGCAATACCCTAAGTGCATCATGAATGTTATCCCAGATTCTTCCTCCCAGTAGCTGTCAGACTCAAGGGTTCATTATGCTTGACGCTTTGATATTCTGTGCAGAAAATGAGCCGCCCGACACAGCATCTGCAGTATTTATCCAGGGGTGGGCATGTTCAACACAAACAGCAAGCTGACAACACCACACCACACGAGGAAGTAGAAAACACAGCTGTTTACAATTTTTTCAAAGTCTCTTTATGCTGCTCAAGTGAGACAGTCATTTCTTTCCAAGATTTTTTTTCACAGTCTGTTGATAGTGCTATATTTATAAGGTAATTCACGGGATGTCTCTAGATGTTTACATTTGCAAAGCCTTGCCATCCAAAGTTTTCCCTGTGGATCCATCCACGTAGTTTCAAATTTTCCTCCACGTAGTTTCAAAGTGCTCCATGTGGAAATTCTGTCCACACAGAGTCCACGCGGAGGGGCGTCGAAGCCCAAAATGATGTAATTTGACCTCGTGGTCATAAACCAAGCTTCACCATAACTACTCTCAAAAGATTGCATATATTATTTACATCTTTATTGTTATACAGTTTCACCATTTTTTGGTGGTGGTTGGGGGGTGTAATTATGCATATAATTTAGTCATTGTGCAGCATTTTTCCTCAATTTTAAATTTTTCCAAACCTTTCCTGATCAGTAAAAGTTTAGTGTGTGGTCATAAACTAGTTCATTTGCAGGTGTGAACTGAAAATAAGTTGGAAGGAAATATAAACGTTCACACAAAGTGTTTGCGAAGCGTCAACCGGCATCAGTCAAGTAATTAAAACATCACATCAACCAACAAAACTCGTTAGGCCTCCTCTAAGTTTACTGTACCTTAGATCTCTACCTCATTTGGTCAGTTAGAGGCCAATAGAAAAAAATGTCCTACAGTGCACTTGAAATACTGTGTAAAGAAGGCCACTGCAGGCTTAAGAGCTACACTAACTGCAAGTGACAAGCTGCAACAACGATCAGCTAGAAGATATCATATTATCTAAAGAAAGCACCAAATAACTGTGATGACCGATGAAACTTCACCTTGAGAAAACAATAAATCAGGTCACTGAGCACACCACTATCCTTAAAAAACATTTACAGTGCATTGTTAAAGACATGTATGTAAATGCTTCACGCATAGATGTCTCACCCCTAAAACACACCCATACATTACAGATTATGAGTCTAAAGAGTTGTCAACAGTTATTTTCACCCTCAACCTGAAAAACCAGTTGTGCCATCCACTGGTGGCCATAACTTTCAACGAGTCTTTTAGTGTAAGAAAAATTTGGTCACTTGTCGTTGCCAAAAAAAAAAGAAAATGTTTTTAAGTATGGAAAACCTGTTTAATGTGATGTCATAGAATTAATTTCAGACATTGACAAGGTCACTGCATTTTGGTTTTCTTTAACATTTTAGAATTGGACCTGCTTGGTTTTTTTGGGCATAACTGAGGGGGGGGCTTCAGTTTTCCTTTTTTTTCTTTGCTATGGAGAAAAACTCACAGTTCCATTGATTATGGCGAGTCTTCTAGATCCTGAAGCAGCACAGCAGCCCAAGACATCACCCTACCCCTACTATGTTTGCCCGTTGGTATGACACATACAATGTCAAACAACATCTATGTTTCTTTTACCTCTAATGCTTATAATACCTCGCTGCAGACATAAAATGCACCTTTTATTGACGAGCACTGTCAAGCGTGTGCAAGCTTGCATGGCGTGAGTAAAGTGGCCATGTTTGGGCTGCTCTAGTCCTGAGTCACTGCTGATTCAGCAGGTCTCTTCAAGTTTGGGCAAAATGCTTCATACTTACACTGAGCTGCTGTAGGAGTGGTAGTCAATCATAGAGTTTGCTTCCTAGTAGACCACATGCATTTGTTTTCTGCTCTTTTGTGTGTTTCTACTTGTCCAACTGTATCCTTAGTTTATTTTTCCAAGTCTCCAAGAAGGTGTACAAGAGATTAAGAATCAGGTAAAGGCAGAAATTTATAAAATGCTAGTGAGTGTCAAGGGAACTAACTGGTTTAGTGTTCTACGTTTCTTAATTTTTTTTCTTTTTAAAGTTTGCATAGCTCTGCATCAGTTTCTTAACTCATCTGTCCCTGTCAACTTGGCTTTATATTCGGTGTTGGTTGTGTTATTTGTGTGAAAATGTTTAAAAGAGGCTGAAAGTCTGAGTTCTTTCTCATTTGCTCGTAAACATGCGTGCATTTGGGAGGCCAGAGCTGGCAGAGCAATAGACAGAAGACGAGTAGCGCTGGCTGTGGTCGAGGATATTTGGCTCAGTGAACTCCTGCCACATGGCTTTGGCAAAAGGTCATGGTCAAACCATAACACCCACACCGACTCCCACATGAGTACACGCGAGAAACGGATAGATGAAGCGACAGACGAAGCAGACAGACAGACTTCCTTGTCGGGGACATGCAGGCAAGAAAAAAAGAAAAATGACACCCACGTGTAGAGAAGGAGGGTGACAGACGGGGCTGAATCAAGCCGTGCGACGCACGGCTGGAGAGCGTCTCTAATCCGTCAGAAAAGTAGACAAAACGACAAAAAAAAGGGAAGTGCAGAGGACAGGAAGGAGCAGTTGGTAATAAATCTCGTCTAGACAAGACACTCCTAATAAAAGCAAGCCGACTGTGGCTGCTGCCAGAATAAAGAGCTGTTAACAGCGTGCTTCTAGGTGCGAACATGGGGGAAAAAAAAGAGAGATTTAAGCAAGTGTGCCTAAATAGGGGCTTTATGAAAATAACCCTTTTACCCAGGATGATTTTTCACATAAAAACATACAAAGCTGGGCAGAGTGCATCCCTCACAGCTGTCGAAAGCTTTCAGGGCAGATACATTTATGACGTCATCTCACCAAATAAAACCTGCCTGTCATCAAACTCCTCCAACTATGAGAGCAGTTTTTGTTTTTGAGAAGAGCACATAAGCCAAGAGGGGGCAGAAAAATCGGAGCATTGAAATAAACAGTTTTACTACAGATATGGCTCAGCAGATGAAAACATCGGGGGGTTTCCTCTACTTTCCACCTGTTGAGGAAACCTAATGTTTTTGGAAATTTACCAGAATAGGTATCTGTAGCAAAATTCCAGGAATCTCACTGTTATTAATCATGTGCAAAGTACCAACTTTTTTTGACACACAACTTGGAAGAACAAGATTTTGCTCAAATGACATAACACAACCCTGTGAAATTGCTGATTAAAATTTCAGTTTAAGGTTGATTGGTCCAATTAGGAGTCTTGCCCGAGCCTGTTATACATGAAAAAGCGGTCTGAGAAACAGGCCCTGAGGGATAATAAATATAATAAACACTTTTAAAAAAGAGAAGAAAGTGTTACTTTCCTCAAAGATGAAAGATGAGTGGGAAAATGGTTAATATAAACTAACATGAAACATTTTTTTCATCTCTGAATGTTTAAATATAGTAGAGATGTGTGTCTGACAGGTTATCCTGATGGATTGTAGGGTAATTAAACAGAGTGTTTGATTATGGGCTTTGGGCTTCTATGGGTTGATTGATTAAAAGATTTACCTCCAGCCCAGAGGTTAGGTTTTCAGGAAAGTTTGCGTGCGTGTGTATGTGTTTTACTGTTTGTCTGTCTGTGTACTGGATAACTTATGACCAGACTTTAATGAAATTTTAATCAAAGGTGCACCTCAGACCAAGGAACAATCCGCTAAATTTTAAAACAAGCTACTTGGTGGATGTCTGCGATATCCGAGTGCTTTTCTAGTTATATAGTGTTTTCAAGCATTAAAAAGCCATTTTTGGATCCTCAAACCAAATCCATAGCTTGACTAGACCATTTGTAAACCCCTGAGTTTTTAGTCATGAAATATTTTTTCAGATGTTTTGTGAATAGATCTGGCTGTGTTTTTCAAATCTAATAAGAGTCTTTGTGTAGCTTTATGTCAGTAATCGTTTTATCTGTCATTTTTTTCCAGGGACACCATTTTTGTTTAGATTCTCTTTCATGTTGTTGAATTATTTGTGGACATCGACCTTAGCTGATGCACGGCTCACAATGCTGTATATGTCATTCTTTGTTCTTTTGGGTCCTCAAGATAAGCTCTTGATTTTCTTTTGAACTCATTTTGGTAGGTCAACCACCCCACTATGTTTTAATTACTACTGTTCCATGTTTTCATTGTGGATGATAGGTTTTCTATGTGGTTCGGTTTGAGATCCAAAGCCAGAAGGCTTGTTCATATAAAAATTATAATAATAACAATAATAAAAATTTTGTTCTCACCTAGGACAACAAAAACAAAATCGGAGGTTTTTTAGGATTTAATTTGAATCCTGGCACATCATTTAAAATCACAATTCAAGATGTGATTATTGGTTTGAATATGGTATATGTAGAAATTAGGGCTGGACAATAATTCAATATCTTTATATTTTTTATGCTCATATCATTTATAATGCTCATAAGTTCTTTAGGACCAAATTACTGATGTTACTTTGTTATACAGTAAAAGGCCCTGGGTGTAAAAGGGGCAATCAATCCAAGCTTTGCAAAAGTAAATACATAAATAACTCCCAGTTAATTGATGATTCACAATGGGTGGACGCTTCCTTACAACACTGCTGAAGTTCATGCATGAAGTAGCCAAATACATCCGCTGGCTGATATATTTTTTGTCAGATAGTGTATCTTTCTTGCATCAGTCGACAGTCGACATTTACCAATTCACGAGGCTTTTTAAGCTGCCATGTTTTGAGACTGTGTGAAGTGCATGCATGCCCCCCGCCCCCCCCTTTCCTATCCAACATTAATGTTTTGTTTGACGTGTTAATAAAGGTTTTATTGTTTGTCTAAAGTGAAACTTGAGTAACATTTGTTATCATTTTGTCTTTTTTTCATGTAAATGGAGGAAGAAACAGTATTATCAACTTCAAATAATCAACCTTAAAAATGGCCATAAGAAATTTGTATCGTTCGATTTCTAGGTAATACTACATAATAAATTGAGCCACTAGTTGAAATTGGACTAAGGCATAGATGTGTGTGGATTCAACATAAAAGCATGAATCCAGCGTTTCCAGCACAGTGGTTTCATAGTGTGTGCATGAGTAGAGTTGTCAGGCAAGCCCTGCCAAGCCCACATACCTGAGCGGAGGAGTTAAAACTGTACAATCTAGTTGCACAATGCCATTAAAGCATAACATGGTCCAATTTAAAAGACTTGCTCTGTTCTTTTTCCAAAAAACACTGCTGTGTTTGTGTTTACCATTTAAATTGTGATGATTTTTATATCTGATAAACATAGCGAGCCAGACGTAGACTTTTTTATAATTTTGCAAGTGATGACACTTTGAACAATGGATGTTTTTTTTTGTTTTGTTTTTTTTTGTTTCCAGGAGAAACTGATGTGAGGCGTAGTATATAAAGTGTGCACATGGGGATGTGTGTGACATGAGCCACATCGCCTACATCTGCTCACAAAGACCTCTTTATCTGACCGAGGCCCGCGTGATTCCCACATGGGGGCTCCTACCAGCCCAAAAAGGACCACACACACATGCCGAAAGCACACATATGTCTATATGTGTAGAACGTGAAAAACACTCAATCACTTTCACCAACATGTAAGCACACAGTCACATTTACACACACACCAGTATAGTGAACCCTACTCCCCCTCCTTCTTTGCTGCTGTCTTTTTCTTCATTTAATGTTCCAAAGGCTGCCTGTCTGCCATCATTCACTTCCTGGAAACAGCAGGCGCCACAGCAGCTAAGCACACACAAGCATTAGTGCTTCAATATAACTAAATTATACACTGAGAAAGCACGCTTGCAGAAATGAACAGGTTTCACGGTGCTGGTTGCTTCATTGAAGATTGAGAAACTCAACTTGTCATTTGTAATGAATACAAATACCTGTAGAAATAAAAGTCAAATAAAAGTGGTAACTACTCCATAAAGCTTTTGTTGCACGAAAGTCTATCTCCTATATGGTCTGAGCATTAACTTGTGACCTAGTGTAGGCCAAGACCTGTTAAAGTCTGCATGGAGAAGGTTATAACATACTGAAGTGTTCCCATGAACGCATAGTCATCATTTTTGGTGTGATAAATTGTAAAATTAGTGGAACAAACAGCTTCTTACCATGTCAAGGAAAATGAAAAAAGGACATCTGTAAATGGAATGAGTGTTATAGATACAGTGGGGAAAATAAGTATTTAGTCAGTCACCAATTGTGCAAGTTCTCCCACTTAAAAAGATGAGAGAGG
>JAUZNJ010010056.1:0-43737 GCA_034780135.1 Jordanella pulchra
TCTATCTATCTATCTATCTATCTATCTATCTATCTATCTATCTATCTATCTATATATATATATATATATATACATATGATGCTATAACTCCCAACACGGCTTCCGGACACTTTGCTTCTTTTGCTCTTTCCTCCGTTTTGTACTGTGGTTTTGCCCTTTTCGATTTAGTTTGATTTGAAAGCTCTAAACAAACCATTGTATAGTCCTTAGTTAAAGTAGTCTTTATTTGTTTTGATGGTATCATTTTCTTTAATCAGTTAACGAGAGCAAAAATTGAAGAAATTCTCAAATCTTATAGATCATTAAACTAATTTTATTATTACTATTTAATACAGATTTGTTAATAATAATTATTCCACATTATTAACAACAATAATGAAAAATGATAATAATGTGAAACAACAGTTTTATTTTCAAAGAAATAAAAAAAGCAGAGAACTGTTAAAAACAGTTTCACTATTTCTTTTCTTAACTTTTTTATGCTTTAGATCATCAAACACATTTTAAAGACAGATAAAGATAAACTAAGTAACAACAAAATGCATTTGAAATGATGATTTTAAATATGGGGGGTTGTGACAATCAGCACCTACTCTTCCCTGTCTGAGAAAGTACTTGCTTCTAATTAGCTCTAATGTTTTAAATGAGTGTTAAGATTCACCAAGCATATACATGCTCAAAAACTGACAGAATAATATGATAAGTTATCACTTTAACAGAACTGAGCTGCACGGTGGAGCAGTTAGTAGCAGCAAAAAGATCCTGGTTTTAAATCAAACTCTGACATCTTTTTTTCATGGAATTAGCATTTTTCTGCCTGTTTATCTGGTTACTTAGGCTTTCTCCAGCTATTATCGTTAGTTGACCGCGCAATCTACATTATCTTTTGGTGCGAGTGTGTGAGTGTATCCCATCAGGCATTGGGCCCTGCCTTACCAGCACCCTGTGACTCTCTGCAAGACAAGAAGATCAGAGGATCAGAATCTCTCTGATGATATGAAATTAGATAAAATATCTCAAAAACACACAGTACTTGATCTAAAGAAATTTAACAACAGATAAAAGTGATTGGCATAAGTCAGCATCATTTTTTCTATGTCTTTTGGAAGCAAATAGAGAGAACGGCAGAGAAAACCATTTTCTGCAAATCTGGAAAACCTGGAAGGGTGGAGAAAGCATAAAGAACGGGCCAAAAAAGAAATAAAAATCAAAGAAATTTGTAAGAGGGTAAACTCATTTTTACAATAATGTGTTTTAGATATATCACCGTATTTGATGCTCAAGGAAGCTTTTTCTCTCTAGAAACTTATTTAGAACCAGGCTAAGAACTAGAAATCAGCTTCAGTGAATTTGACTGAAGTTTTATAGATAAAAAAAAAACAAAAAAACTAACAACCCCTCCCAAAAAACGCTCTTAACCTAAGTTCAAAATTTCTTATCTCAAAACACCTCAGTAACAGCTCAACGAAACTCAAAGCATAAATCATTTGTTACCCTATGATGTTCAAGCTATAGCACGTGTTGAAAGCATTGAATGTGCTTCATACATCTGAGGTGCGACACAAAAACTTTAGAAACTCAGCCTTGCTTGGTTAAAATGGCCCTGAGCAATCATTGGAGGAAGGCAGAGAAGATGAAGGCTTGCTCTCAGCTCTGTCATGGCCAACCTGACCCTCAGAAATTGTTTGGTAAAAAGAGTCAAACCACTTATGCACAGCTGGTGTGCAAATGGCTTCAATTCACTCCAGAAAGAAAAAAACCTGAAAAACCCACAAGCAGCCTCTGCAAAGCCGTGATCAAAGCTATTTAATCTTTTAAAGAATTGGCCACACTGGCCTCTATAGTAACTTTAACTGATTCCTAGATAATTATAATTTCTTTAAAAGCCGTATTTAAAAGAAAATGACCAGAAACCTAATGTGCTCTGCATATGGCTTGTTTTAGGACACATTTATAAAATTATTCTTAAAAGTCCCTTCTTCTGCTGCTGCCTTTATTGTTTGTTCTGCTGCACCTTGCAGGTGTTATATATTCTTCTCATTATGGATCTCTCCTCTGCATCTTGATCTCTTATCTTTCATATGTCTGCATCATTCAATAGCCCGTCTGCTCATAAGTGGAAATCATTTGTCGCCTTACTAAGGATATTGTCTGCTGAACTGAACTCTGTCTAGATCTATTTGTCTGTTTTTAATATATGAAAACAACAGAATTCACTCATTTTACTTTTTAATGTATATTCTTTATTTAAGACATTTTTATTTGGATATAGATTTAGTTCAGATGTACTTGTAAACAGAGACAAACCACGGTTAATTTATTGAAAATGTACCTCAGAGTTTTTTTGTCTCGGTTTTTGTTTTCTTTGGTGTAGCTTCCTGTCAAAATTAGGAGTAAACCTAAAGATACTTTTTCCTGTTCAAATCACTCAGACAACATTTTGTACTGACTGGTTTTCAAATGAGCTGGGCTTGTATGTAGTGTCCTCTGGTTCTAGGCTGCATCTTTTGGCCAATCTGGACTCTCTCCGGGATGAACCAATGGAGAAATGAAAGCAGGAGGCATAGGAGAAAGCCAGCAGGAGAAGGAAGCAAACAACGCTGAAAATAACAATAATCAAGATGGTGTGTAGTTCCATGTGCTGCCTGTCTTCAGGAAGGAGCGTCGTGGGGGCCAGGACGCTCAGTGCTGTTGGTGTAGCGTTGAAATTGTTCGGCAATGATGGCTTGACAGAGGCCAAGTAGGGGACTACTGACATGATGAGAAGTTGTACTTCCTTAAGTGGACTAGCTGGGCTTATTGTAGATGATACCTTAAGGAGAGAAACACATCCAATGATCCAGTTTACCACACTTCAAACAGTCTCATTAGTGATCAACATTGTTTGATCAGCTTCTCTAAATGAGAGTCCACAGACCAATGACTCTCATGGCCTATCTAAAATCGAATCAACCTCATAGATTATCAGTAAAGAGATCAATCGCTGACCTTTCAAGGACATAAAAACCTGTACCACAAAGGAGGCAGAGGACATTGTTTACTGAATGACTGAAAATGGGACTATCAGTTCAACTTAGCTAGATAGAGCAGGAATAATTGTAATCAAAGAGTACAATGTTTTTCTTTTTTACAGCTGTGGTTTAGAGTTCAGCTCCTCTGGAGAAGAGAAAAAAAAGAAGACTTCAGGCATAGTCCTAAAAGATTCTAAGTAAGCAGCACTTAATTGCATGAGCAATTTTTTTTCTGGGTGTGATTAGTGTGGCTGTTTCAGCGGATCTACAATTTTCTCACCCTCGAATGTAAAGAGCAAACTGGTTTGAATCTGCCCCATTAAAACTAGCAGATCTGGCAGCCTGAGGGTGACCATAAAAGAAAGATGAGGTTCATGGGGCCACCATGAAAAGTTTTGGGACCACTGCATTAGAATGTGATCTGCATATTGATGAAGGTATACGTGAAAAAAAAAAAAAATGGGTTTCACGTGCTGTCTGCAGAAATGCAAATGCAAATCCCGGTGTCTTCTTTAAAGGTCTGTTCAACTAGTAACAACCAGGTTTGCATGTGTTTTAAGATGTGCAAAACTTAAGGCCATATTCACACCATGCAAGGCCTTTGGTCCGCTTGTTTGGTCCGAACCAAAAGTGTTTATTTTTCATTTGGTTAATGTGGTTTGTTTTTACACTGTACTTTTTTGAAATACAACTATAACCACATGTTTGATGATGATTGCTCCCATTGGACAGGGGCCCTGCAAGGTGCAACTCTGTTCTACAAATGCTATCATTGCAGCTGTGAAATAGAAATAACTAATTCATTGCTGGTTTTACTACATTTTATTTCTAATTTTGTAATGTTGAACAGCATGCATTGAAACCCACAGCGTACTAGTAGCACCCTTGTTAAGCAACAGATGGAGGATCAGTTATGATCAGTTCAATACTAATTCACTGTTATGAAGGCTTGTTAAGTCAAGAGAGATGTGTGTTTTCTGTAGTTTGGTCAGACTGAGGCTGGCTTGTATTCAGAGGCGAATCGCACCAGAGTCTTATGAGAAACACACAGAAAACATTTTAAAAAGCAAATCTCAGTATGTTGTTTTATTCCAGGAGCAGTTTGCTTAACTGTATTTATACCGGCACTAAATTTTGGACCAAGAGGAAAAAAAAATCTGGCCTGTTCAAAGCAGATCAAATATAGCAGATTTGAAGAAAACCTCCTCTTACTTTACACAAGGGAATTTTCCCTTGAATGATAAAAAAGTGGTGGGCAAATGGTCCATGGACACAAGATGTAGTTGTTCAAAGGTCAGCTCAAACTTTAGTGGTTAATTAGTAAACTGTGGCTATGATAAAACTTGCTTTGAACTAAATAACATACTTTGTGAGGGCTTTCCACATAGCATGTAGATGCTTTAACAGAATTGTTGTAACATTTAATTGGTTGTATTTTTCAATTCACAAGAATGTCAACATGGAGCCAATATGGACTCGCCACGCCTGTTCTTGACAAGAACAGGGAAAGTATGGACTCGGGGAGAACGGGAGCAGAGTCAGTCGTGACATCACCACACGCACGGCTTGTCTGGAGCTGCATTTTACCTCCTGTTATTAATACTCTCCAAATAATAAGTTATTATTGTTTTTATTTGGCGGGGAAATAATGATGAACACAGTCAGATAAATACAAATCAAATGAATGTTTTGCCAAATAAAACAAAAAACTGCCATCAGAGCCAACAGTACTTCACTCCTGACTATTCAGAGAGACGACTGCTGCAGACGGGCTAACGTTAGCCATGGCTGCGGGTAGCTTTGGAGGTCCGCTGGTTAGCAGGTCCTCTCAACATCTTAAATTTGTTTTTTTGTTGTTGTTTTTTTTTGTTTTTTTTTAAATTATGCACTAAAATCACCCAAAATGATCTTAAGATGTACTTCTGTAAAATAACGGCTAAAGAAAGGTGAACTTTTAACTTGATTTTCTGAGCTCTATGAGTGCTCCCCTGGAAGCTGCTTCTGCTGTGGTGCATGCTGGGACAGCTGTCAATCTGAAGAACACACAAGTCTGCTCTGATGCATACTCAGTAAGAGGGTGGGGAGAGGTAATTTGTCCATTCTCAGTCTTGTCTTCTTGTCAATTGGAACGGTGCTGTCGCTGACGTTTCACGAGTCCACAAGCACATGAGAACGCACAACTACGCATATTGAGAAACGCACATTGTCTTTAACTATGAGCTACTGATTTCACTAGTGTGTAAAAATTGCAAACACAATTAAAATAACATGATTCTAAAACTGCCTGAGACAAGACAAAGTATTGTAAACGTTGCCATGAACTACAAAGTGAAGGCAAAGTTTTGCACAGCTTCTTTTCTAAGCTAGCTGTGCTACACTCTTAACGTTATAGCTTTTAGCTAAATGGGAACAAGTAGAGATTACCTCTCTTCTATTTTATCCCAATATATTTTGTTGCTGCTTGTGTAGTCATGGCTTTGTTACTAAATCCTTCACTTTAGGGAAGACTGAAGCCCAGTGAGCCTCCGGATCTTAGCACTAAATATCTCACAATGAATTCAAAAGTAAAGAAAGAATGTGGGAGTGTTGATAAATTAAAAAAAATGTAATTTAATACCCCCTGTGGCACTTTGATAAGCTTTACTCTGTTAAGCTTGTTAATACCTAACAGCACTATATTAAAGAACATCTTTCCTAGCTACATTTGTAAAATCAATGCTCTGATTTTGTCTTTTGCTCTTACCTGTAGCGTCAATCCAGCGCTGCTGTTGGATCTCTTCTTTGCAGGATTCAAGGTTTTCTTTTGGTGAGCACAGATTGGGGAATTATCAGAAATGAAGGAACAAAAAGAGAGGCAGGACTGGAGAGCAATGGAGAAGAGAGGTGGCTGGAGGACCACAAATAACAGGGAGCGCTGCCATGGCAACACAGCGTAAGGGACTGTGACATCATAACACCTCAATATGCTGTCATTTATGATATACAATAAGTCTAGATGTTTGAAACAAAAGAAAGAGGTGTTTAGGTAAAGCATAAACAGAGCTGAGGTTAAAAAGTGTGACCTGAAGTGAAGCTTCATTCCATTCATTGCTATACTGTCAGGAGTTAAAGCGTTTCCCTAAGCAGAAGGTCCAGAATAACAGCAAACAGATTCCTTGGTGTCTAGGAGAATAATTATTCAGATCCTTTGGTGCAGCCACCTGTTCGTTTAAAAAAGCCTCAATGCATGCCACAAAATGCTGTCTTGCCTCCTCCTTTCTCCCTATGCCTGCTCTGTCTGCCTCCTTCAAACTATAATAATGATCTATCTTTAACAACTTGTAATTGGTGTGGGACCCCCTGGGGAAGTACAAGGGGGAGCTCAAAAGCATAAGGACAGAAAATGTTCCATCTTGCTTCGGATTATAGAAGAAAATGAACAAATTCATGAACTTTTATTGAGTAACCCAGAACTAAAAAAAAACAACTTACAAACAACAGAAAAAAAGGGAACAAGTAGTCATTAGCATAATTTAATGAGTAAAAGGACACAGAATGGACTCTGCCAGCTGTTGATTTCAGAGTGCTTTCAGGTGGTTAATTATGTCTTTACACAATGGAAACAGAGGATTCATTACATCCAAATGCAATTAGGAAGAGCCAAAAGGAGAAAATTGGGAAAGGTTTTTTGCATTCACCAAGGTCAGTCAAACAAACAATACATAAGGAAAAATGAGCCCTGAAGTCTGGAGGGTCTCTGACAACTGTCCCTGAAGACGAAGCAGCTGACAGAGAGATAGAGAGAGATCTGAAAATCAATGGTCTGAACACATCTTACAAAGAGCATAAAAACAGGCTTTGTCCCTCTGAGCTGCTTCCACCTTGTAGGTGATTTGCATCTCCGCTGGAGGAACGAACAGCATTCACAGCTGGATGGAAGAGGTATCATATGACAAAAAAAGACTGTCGATGACAACCAGAAATGTTGCAGTGAGAAGGGCAGTCAGCAATGTAATAGTCCAAAATTAACATATAAAACGTTTCAAGAAAAAGAAACAAAAAAACCCCCCTCTCTGCTGAAATTATTCAGTCTCGCTCTGTGTGTATAATTTCCTGCACTGTTTGTTCTGCTATGCCATTAAGATTCGATATCTTGTTTGCTATGCTGTGTAAGTATGTAATTCTAAAATGTCTATTCTTCAAATCTTGCTGCTCAGTTTGTCTTCCTCTTACAACAAAATGTAAGCACTTGTCAGATTAGCTTCCAATTGTTTCCCTCTGAAGTATACAAATTGATATTAATACAGTTTCTGTCCATCACTAATAATTCAGCTTTTTTTCTTTTCAGTCCTTTTATAAATATATTTCTTCTGCCTGTATATGGTGGTAAGTCTGAGGTATGGACATTTTGATTGTGTAAGGATGAATATGATTCAAAAACATATACTGACTAATTTTATTGTCGAAATGTGTATTTTACACCCCCCCCCACACCCACACCAACTACTAGTGTATGGCTACAAGCTAACATTTCATTTCAAAACGATGATACTTTAGAGACAAATACTGTTTAGCGCTAGAGGTACTTCTTTATATCGACTACCTTTGAAAAATCTTCATAAAAATAACAATTCATGAAAACAATCAATCCAATCTATGGGGTGAGCTCAATGCATCATAATTAAATGAAGTGAATCCCATTGTGTGATGCTGATGCCCTGATTGACTCTGGTCAGTGTTGTTCGTTTAGGACGGTGCTTCACTTCTTCTTGTTCACAATGTTGTTGCAAATCCAGTTCATGCCATCCTGTAGGGAAATTTGATTATGAATTATGTTTGGTGATCATTGTAATGTGGAGAAGGAAATACACTCTAAAAAGAGCTTTTGTCCTGTTTTCACATTACATGCAAATGCTAAACTCTTTAAAGAATATTCATATTTGTTCATCTTTTTCACATTTGGTGTCATTAAAACAACTTAATGTGATTAAATTTTTCTCGACGTGTTGTCACAAAGACAAATTTGTTCAGCTTTTAGACAAATGTTTTTTTTTATGGAAATCTGGGATTTGAATAAATCAATGTACTGTTGAATCGTCTTTTTTTTTAAGCAATATCTGTTCTAGATTCCCACATCTGATCATTTTTTCCTCCCTTCATTCTTTGAAAATATCAGCTATTAGGTCTTACCCCAAATATTACATTTTATTGAGGTCTAAACTTTGACTAGGCTATTCAAACACATGAGTGTGCTTTGATCTTTATAGCTCAGGCCATTTCCTTTTCATCTAAGCAGCATACTCTACCCTTCTTCACGTGGCTTAAAGCAACTTTATTTCCACTGTACAAATATGCACTACTTTGTTTTGTATGCCTTCTGTCCTATAAAACCCTATTAAAATATGCAGAAATTACTAGTTGTAATACAACAAAAACAATTAGGTAAGTAGTTGTTGCTTCTTACCTGAACTCCTTCCCCAGACACAGCTGAGCAGGCCTGAATTTGCCACTCTCTGTCCCGGTACGTATGCAGGTTGAGCCCCTCAGCGATCTCACTAGCTGGTGATGCTGTTGCCAGATCCTGCTTGTTAGCAAAGATGAGCACCGGAACGCCTTTTAAATTCTCCTCATCGATCAGCTCGGACAGCTCCTGCACAGACAACCTCTGAGAGCCATGCAGACTGACCAAATGAAACTTTTGAATACTGATATATGTTTCCAAATCAAACAATTCATTTTTAGTTGGTTGGTTAGAGTTCGACTATTCGCCAAACAAAGTAATCAGAATAAATTTCTTCACATTAGTGGAATGTTGAGTAATTATTGAATATTGTTGGAGGTAAAACTTTTGGTTTACTTAATATATCAACTGAACATTTGCTCATTTTTTAAATTCTTAGTCAAGGTCAAAAAGTGACTAATGATAAAGGGCCTCTGTTTTTATAATTCTGTTTTGTTCTTACTCTGTAATCATCATTAAAAGCTAATGGCTAATGCAGCCGATGATACAAAATATAAACATGTTCATTTATTTTTAAAGAGTTTTTTCTCCCAGTGAATAAATAAACCAAAATGATAATTTTTTTGGTTTTATAGATTTTTAAAGAGTAATAAAGCAACTTTTTAACACTTCTTTACTGATAAATTTAGAGGACATCATTCATTAGGATAACGTGATCTATGGTTGATTGTTTTTGTGATCTTGTGTCTTGATGCTGAGGGTAACAGTATGTATTTTAAAGCTCACCAGTCCCGTCTCCTCAAACCTCTTCTTGTCTGCGCTGTCAATAACATAAATCTGCAAAGAATAAAAGATAAATGTCTTTTTAACCACTGAAAAAATAACACCATGAGCTTCAGGCCAACATGAAACTCAACATTTTGGAACATTTAACCCTTTAAAACCCCAACCATGAAATAATTGACAGAAAATTCAGATTTTTTAATTTAAGGGTTGTCATTAAATTCTATGAAAAATAATGAAAAAACCATAGGTTTTGTATAAGTTAAATTTGATCATTATTTGCATAAATCTTGATACATCAGGCATTTCCGTATAATCTTTTATACATTTTCTGTTTCCTACGTATTCCTGATTTATTAAGTCTGGTTCTCAAGAGTGAAAATATCAAACTGATGATGCAGAGGTCTCAAAAATTCATGTATCAAATAAGATACACTTGGCTTTAAAGAGTTAAGAAGCCAGAATGTGTATTTTGCAACCACTGGTAGATTTTGCCGGTATCCTCAATATCTACAAAGACGCCTTCTTAATTATCATATCAACAGAATTTTGCTAAAGCCCTTTTTTCTGATGTAGATGACCATCATTATAGGTACTCATGTATTGACTCTTATGTGGATGTCAAAACAAGTAAAAATGCATGAATTTGATCAGCATAGCTCACCAAGAGGTCTGTGTTTTCCAGGTACTTTTTCCAAAAGGGTCTGATCTTCCTCTGTCCTCCAATGTCCCAAACATTGAGTTTCATACCATGAGAAGCTACGCTCTTTATGTTAAAGCCCTGAAAGAAACCACAGAGAGCAACATGTCACTGACGGCAAGATGCAACTAGAGGAATAGGCCTCTTAAAACATGTAACTAATAACTCTAATCTTTGCGAAGTCGTTCTCCATCACAAACATGTTATTCATCAGTGACAGAGCGACGTCTGCGTTAGTCATTTAGGGAGACAGAGCCAGGGTTTTAATCCGCAGCCGTTTTTCATAACATCTTGCGCCCGTTTTACTTGGCAAAGTTGTGTAACGACGTTATCCCAAGGGGCGGCTGAAGAGCAAATCTGAGGATAAGACCAGAAGGATCAAGCCAAGAGTATGGGCTGATGTGTCAAGTCTGATTTACTTTTGCAGCCACTGTCGCCGCGCCTTACTAGTCGACATCCACCCTGCTGACATTTGTCTAGGACCTGGCAGTACATCAACAATTTTCTTGGAAGAGTCAGATAAGGGCGTCAGATAATGACATTAGAGATTAGATAATTGCATCGGAGCAAGATGATGGGGAAAGAAAACTCAGCTTTATGTAAGTATAACTTACAGGAAAATAAGTTGGAGAGATATGAATCAGGATGTGTTTATTTATAGGTGTGAAGATGATATAACCCCAAAAACTATGAAAATAAAGTGATTTGCATAGAAGACAGCTAGTATCACAAATACTTTTAACTCAAAAGCAGGGAACACACTTTAAACTGATTGGTTAGCATGCAGACTCCATGTTAATCTGCCTTAATGACTTCCTCATACCTGTGTCGGTGTGATGGTGTTCACGTCCTCAGAGGCGAGGTTTTTCAGCAGTGTGGTTTTGCCTGCGTTGTCCAGACCCAGCAGCACTATCCTGACCTCTTGCTCCGTGGATCCTTTCAGCTTCTCTATGACGGAGAGTAAGCCCTGCAGGGTGGAGGGCGTCAGGGGCAGGAGGTCAGACAACAAGGCATGGCAAGCAATGAACCTTGTTCTCACCAGTTACACTGCAGAGCATCTTTCAGTACATGAGGGAATTAAGCACTTAACCAACTGGTTGATCTCAGTGAAACAGCTGAATAAAAGAGACCAACATGGTTTCTGCCTGAAACTAATAAACACCTGACTGCTCTCTCTCTCTGATTTTAGGTCAAAGCTCTTCTTCCAACTCAAGTTTATAAGTTTCCTTGTGGCTTCCGCCCACCATTCAGAGAAAAAAATAATTCTGAAGCTTCGTTTAGAAAAGCCCTGGCATCAGATGCTCCATTCATACAATAGAACCCTGTTTAATGTGATTAGGTTGCAAAACAGTTTACATGGTACACCAGGGCTGCCACACTGCTGACAACATGCAGCAAATCTGTAAACATTCGACTGTGACGCAAATGACAGTTCTTGTATGATTAACTCTACATCAAAGAGACCAATGTAACGGTATAATTAGAGTTGAACTGACGCAACCTGAGGAATCGGGATAATCCATCCTGGCTGAGAACAACACAGATAAACAATATTAAAATTCTGAACGGTTCGTCTTGTGAGATTTGTAACGACAGCAGAGAAACAAATTTATGTCAGCTCACATTTGACTCTTTAAGTAGTGCTGTAGAAGATCAGATCACCTACCTTCTGAGCCTCTCCCATCTTGATGTGTGTCCTGTGGCCTGGCTAACAGGCTGCAGCTACATTCTCCAGTGACACCCGCACAGGTGTGTAAGCAATCCAGGTCAGGCAGAGTAACTATCCTGGTGACTAACCTGCAAACACTTTTTGCCCTCTCTCCTTCTCATAAAACGTGTCTA
Source organism: Jordanella pulchra (assembly GCA_034780135.1). Lineage (NCBI taxonomy): Eukaryota > Metazoa > Chordata > Actinopteri > Cyprinodontiformes > Cyprinodontidae > Jordanella > Jordanella pulchra. The sequence continues at coordinate 11,777 of JAUZNJ010010056.1, forward strand.
GGTTAAGTGTTATGAGTGTAAGTGATAATGTCTACCTGGGCGTCAACAGCTCCTTATTGCCACTGCGAGCAGGAAGGGGGGAGGGAGGGATGGGGACTAGGATTAGGAGGCCAGAATTAGCCCTAGACATCCATGCAAAGGCTGCTCCATCTTCCTCCCTTCCCCCCACACCCCGGTCCATCCCTCCATCTCCACTTTGCAGTGGCTTTACCTGGATTATCCATTCGCCACCTGCTGTAAGACGAAGCTAAGCAAACAGCCCTCTTCCAGTCACATACACAGAAAATCATCCATATGGTTGCTTCTAATGCAAGATACCCGCTTCATTTTAAACACTAAGTGAGGACAAGGTTAACATCTATACATCTAGGGTCAAATCAGAGTGTTGAATGAGACTATTTCTGGTTTCATTAGTCTGGTTTCTCTTATGGTTGCCTTTTAGAGAGGAGTGGATGGATTTATTGTTCAATATAGTGTATCCATTGCAGGCTCGCCACCGCTAAGCTGTCCTGTGTAGAGAGTGCTCCTGTGAATAGAGCATCCAGCAGGATTAGTGACAATTAATCTCTATCCTGTATTTGGATTAAAACATTTCTAGGCTCTTTTTCTTAACCAAAGTGGCGTTATGTCACTAGAACTGTCCATACAACAGGAAAACTAAGTATGTGTATTTCAAATGGACAAAGTGAAATAAAAAAAATTCTAAACAGATGTCAGTAAAAAATAAATATAAATAATCCAACCAAAAAAAGTAAAATATAAAAGTACACATATGTTAAATTGTGTCAAGCAGCTAAATAATGTCAGGAATTAATAGCATTAATAAAATATATAGTGTTAAGCAGCAAGATGGCAAAAAAGTTTCTGCTGTATGAAGAAAAAAAACAACAACTCGTGAAGTCGATTGGTGAAGTAGGATTTTGGTCCATTCCTTTACACAAAAGAAGCTTTTCTCAAAATCTGAATTTATATTTTATCCCAAAATTTTCAGTCAGATTTATTTTCTTCTCTGATCTCTGAGTTTTCTTTTCAGTTATTGGGATTAATGTAGGAATAAAATGTTCTTCAGCACCGTGTAGCTGGCAGCACATTCCTATGAAAAATGTTGCGATACCGTCGTCTCTCCTTCGATTAGAAGACTACCAGAACCACATAGCTAAAGAAATAATGCCCTCACCTCCAACTGCCTCTGATGAATTAGAATTGAATTTGTTTTAAGACCGACAAATCAACAAAAAAGTGATCAGCAAACAATAATTACGCACTTAATTGCAACTGCATATTTATTGATTTAAGCATACAAACCATATTATATATCCATATAATAAAAACTAATAAAATAATCAACAATCCAACTGTTTACGCCTGAAACTTATTCATTCATATCTTCTTCTTCTCATCCAAAACATAAACAGTAAACTACTAAAATGGTTTGATGTTTATTTCCTCAAACGTCATTTTACTGGCTTGTCTAGATCTTCTGCCAAAACCTTATCTTCAACAAGTTTTTTTTTTGCAGCAGTGAACAGTAATAGTGAATCAAGATGAAATGGTTGGGAGCCTTTCTTTGATTTCTTTCAAAAAGGCAACCTTTGAAAATCTAATTTTGACTTCCTTCTTTGGAGCCAGTTTATGGTACAATCATATTTCTCTACCCCAAAGTTGAGAAGTTCAGTCTGTTACCAAAGTCATCAGTATGTTTTACAACAGTGAAACTCTTCAAGGCCTTATATTGCTGTACATTATTATTGTTTTGACCATGATGAGAATAAACCTTTTTATTCACCATCAATTTGAACTAAACCAGATCAAAGGAATTTGTACTGAGCACATTCATACTAAAACATCAATTTTAAGCTGCATTCTAAGTTTTGTATGCATATTTACACCTCATATAATTTGTATATTCAATACTTATTCCCTCATTATATTATGTGTCCATTACTACTTCATCTAGTGGGAACTTTGTAATGAACCTCTTTACGAATATGTAAAGATATGAGAGATATGATATGCTCTCAATGTGCAAATCCTTGTCATCTGCCATCAGTGACCCAGAATGAGAAAGGACATTTTGTTTTCCTTAAAAAGCAAACACAATAAAAGTGCATTATGAAATTAAGTGTAGTATTCTTCACAGTTGAATGTAAAGGGCTCTTTCCTCTAGTATCCTCTTGGAAATGGTATCTGCCCAGCGCCTTGTGCATTCCGCTCCTGTTCCCTCTGCCTTCTCCTCTCCTGGTGTTGAGCTGCCAAAACGCATGAGGTCACACTGATTAATGAGCACCGTGTACAAAATATGTAGCTCTATGATTTGTGGTGATCATTATAAAGCCCATCTCTTGTAAATAAACAACAAACACTGACAAAGGGAGGTAAGAGAAAGGCTGACTCAAACTAAAACTAAAGGAATTAATCAAGCATGACCTCTGGAGGTCTCAGACTGTCACATCATATCTTGTTAGCTCATGCTTAATGTTCCACTTTAATGCTTAAAACACGTGCAAATCCAAGTTAAGCTCTGGGCAAGAAGACAGATGAGTGTTAACTCCAAGAAATGATAAATTGTTATATGCCTCTAATGGTAAAAAGTTGTTTCTTCAACAACTGATAAGGAATTCAAAAATAAGACAGATGGAAGAGACGAAAAGTGCATTAAAAGGAAACGTTTATAGGGCGAGCTTAAAGAAGTCTGAGGTATGCATTAAAATAAACAGCGGGTATTTTATTCCAAAAGCGATCAAAATGTAAAAATAAAACATAATGTAACAGTAAAACGCAAAATAAATCATCTTAAGTGTAAAGTAATCCATTGTTTAATGGCATATATTTCAAGTCATAAAAAGAAACCATTTGCTTTATTTATGGAAATTCTTTGAGGTTCTGTGCATCCAATCTGTTGTGAATGTGCAGGAAAGTCCATGAATTGCAGCCCTGGAGTCAAAATATCAGTATGTGAACAGCAGCATTCTTTTAAATGTGGCAGTATTTACATTTAAACATTTATTTATTTTTCCAAAAGAATCCTTTGAGCAACTACATTGCAGGTGCAATAATTCTGTTTAGATGTTTTACCTGACATGACGATTCTCTATCAAAGGATGAACAGTTATTTGATTAGATCATTTCTTTCTTAGGTTGGTATGAGACACTCGAAGTTTGATGAGCTTCATTAAAAATAACAGGTTAAGTTCAATAATACTATCAAAATAATTGAAAACAAAATAACAAAATTAAGAATTTCGAATTAAATAATGTAAATTACTGATGATTACAGTTTTGCTTTTATAATCACTATTTTTGATACACTGTTGTTTTGATTGGACCATTGCTATCATCTCCCCAAACAATATCTGCTCTGAATCTGTGTGGTGCTTTTTCTTTAGCATCAGTAAGGCTCACATTTTAGAGAACTTCAAACGAAGTAACGTTTTTTACTTTAATGAAAAGGCAATTCTGTTTATCTTATTATTTAATGAGCTTCCTTAAAGTTTGAATGAGACGATTATAGTGTTTTTACAACAGAGGTGAACTTAGGATATTTAAAGGCTATCAGCATTTACTCGGTGTCTGCTGGGCTCTGTGGCCCCATGCAGTTCACCCCTGTGAGGATTTATAATGGCACCTTAGGACTTGCTTCTTCACTTGACTTTATAGGATACATTTCTAATACCTAAATTTGTCAGGTTACACAAAGGGCTTTAGTTCTGCTACCAAAATGCCTATAGGTAAGTTTTTATTTTGCTATGAGCAGAAATAGTTGATAAGCTTCCAGTTTAAACCTCTCTCTCTCCAACTAACATCTGGATAAGTACTACACAAACAGAAGCATTATGTCAGCTTATGTGATTAAACTGAATTCAGAGTTTATTAAAGAGGTAGGTGGGTTAACTCCTTTATGATCACAATCATATAAAGATCACTTACAATTATTTTGCTTGTATGATTGTAAAGTTAAAAGCAAGCACTTTTGTGCTGGAAGATTTCATCTGTCAGAAAATATTCACTGTTATTGAATATTTAATACTATTATTATTATTCAATTAATTACTTATAATGTGGGTTTTAGACTTTGCCAGAACAGCTTAATGGACAAAAACAAACAAAAAAAGAAAACAAAAAATGCTGACATATCACATCTGCAATGCTTTGGTGTCGGTTAATGAAAGGTTTAAAAGTGACCAAAGTCTCAAGCATAAATACATTGGGTGTTTATGGTGGATATTTCATTTCTTTTTGTTTTTTTTGTTTTTGTTGATTAAAGCATTAAACTATGTGAAAGAAAGCAGCAGTTTATGACAACCTAAATACAATAGGAAAGAAAACCTAATTTCACAGAAAATATGAAAGATCAGCAAGAATTAGCTCAAGTTGGATCTGCGTTCAAACTCTTTAGGCTGTGAGCTATGGACCTAAATCATTTCATTTGCACCTAGATGAACTAAATTGAAGATTAGAATTTGTTTTTGTTAAAGATTAGTTTTTGATCTGGCTCAACATAGCATATCCTACACAAAGCAGGAATGAAAAAGGAAGCCATCTGCTACCATCTAGTGGTCAGAGCCTGAACCACACTCAGTTGCAATTATACATGAACTAAATTTGAGACATTGTGATGGCTTATAATAATTAATACAAAAACATTAGAAACACCAGAATCAATAATGTTACACATGTTATACAAAACAACAAAATATCATGACAACTACATCTGCCTGATGGCACTAATTTGCATCATACCTACAATTGTTTTTATTTTTGTGAATTATTTGAATTACAAACCACCTAATCTAACATCTGTCAGCCAGAAATTTTGATTGATTTTAGGTCAACATTTTTAAATGTTCAGAAAAACGTTCAGAATATATTATTAAATGCATCCAAGTCATGTTTGTGTACAACTTGTCTTCAAGTTATTTTTAGACTTCTATATGTTTCTAATGGATGTACTCATCCAAAACAGACAACACATGGAAAAAGGTTATATAAAAAACCTTTGCTGTAGAAGTTTTGGGAATTTTCCTATGTTTGCATAGAGGAAGTGTAGGTGTTTACCCATGTTTTAGTCTTTGACCAATTATGCTAAACATCTCCTGGCTACAGCCTTGTTTCTTAAAATAAATCCACACCTGCTTTTGTCAGTTCATGTAACCTCTTAAAAAGAAAGGAATTAGAAGAGAAAGAAATGCTCAAGCAGTCTAAACAAAGCCCTTACCCTGGTCCTTTTTAAGCTTGATCTTCATAGCCACCCCCATGATTATGACGAGGACCAAAGCTGAAACACCGCAGATCACAATGATCAAAATTCCGTTGTCTGAATGACGGTACGTGGAAAAACAGAGATAGAAAAAAACAAGAACAAAGAAAATACGAGAAGTTAAAATCTTCTTTTTAAACCTGTATTATGCTTTAGTGTTTAATTCAGCAAAAGCCATAACTCAAATGGTCAAAGTAGAAACAGAATGACTACTCACTTTTTATGTTGATATCAAATGGTTGTGATTCACAGCTGCCACATGTGGTATTCACACGACATTTGTATTTACCATTTGAGCTTGTGAGGACTTTTTCTATTAACAATGTTTTTTCATGGGGGCCCATTTGTTTGTCATTCTTGAACCAGGCATAGCTCATGTTCAGATCAGGGATGTTGTGTAAGCATGTTAGTGTTACCTCATCGCCCTCCTCTATGGCTTTTACAGAGCTATTGACTGTAACTTTTAACGCTGTTGGAAAGAAAAAGAGTTTAGCAGGGATAGAGTTGAGGAATCATGTAGGTTTCAGAAATAAGAATATTGTTAGGTTTAGTTCTAGATGCTGACATTATAAAGTAAACATCTAGAAGACAAATATCTACGATGTTCCCATTATATCCTATTCAGCTTATTCATTGTCTATGCTGGCAGTAGTTCAAATAATTAACTTCTATGCATATCTAGTTGTTTATTTTTTATTGTTATATTTGCAGATCTTCTTTTTATCAAACATCAGGCTTTAAAACAACAGCATATGCTATAAATATGTAAAACTTCCAGCTTTTATCTTTAAATAAACATGTAAAAGCAAAGGGTGGACATACCTACATCACACTCAGTGCTGTTAAGATAAGTCAAACAGCATTCTACAAATAAAAAAAAGAATAAATAAATACATATTTGGGAAAAGACATTAAGAGCCATTTCATCATCAATGATTAACTTTATGGCCATACATTGATCTTTGTCTTTTACCTTTGGTGATATTGCATCCCTGATACTCCGCAGAGATAGAGGAAGAGCAGACACAGGCTGTAAAAATAAAAATATAGAATAGATTTATAACTACATAAAAACATTCAACACCCACAAAGCAGTAATATAACCACATATTTGAGGAGTTTTTACCAATGAGAAGTCCGACCAAAAGATATCTCACTGTTCTGGTCATTCTCTTCAAGCAAAGTGTGATACATATAAGAATTAAATACAAGGAACATCTAGCAATGTAAAAAAAAGCTTCAAATGTCTTGATTTTACCTGGATTGTTGCTCCGGGCATGGAGTGGTGCGATGACCTGTTCTGCTTTGCTTAGTCTAAATGCCTCTGCTATAGAAAAAGCTCAGAAGAGCTGATTATAAACATAGATAGGGATGCAAATTCATTCATTCCTGGAGCTTCACAAATAGTGCCACTGTTTATCAGTTTCGAAGGCACAAATGAGAGCTGGTGATCACAGTATGGGTTCAGCTTTAACGCAAATTTGTATAAATATTTCAGGTCTCTATAAAAAAGGAAGGTTTGCCACCAGGTTGTTCAGACAGTCAGAGGAAAAGTTCATAGTGTCACGAAACCAACAGTCATTAGTAGGCCAAAGCTCACAATTATTTAAGATCAGTTTATTACCTCTGCCAAGAAGGATATGTTTTCATCTGCGTTAGTTTGTAAATCTGATAGTTTTCAAAATAACTTGAAAAGTGTCGGGCAGATTTTACAAAATTCATTGATATTTAGAGTTTTGACTTTTTTGAAAATATCCGAATGTGAGATAAACTGAGACATATGCTCAGAGAAGAAAACTGAAGTCTAGTCTGTTATCAGAAAAAAGCTGTGTATTTCTATGCAAAGTCCCCTTTCCTTTGGCATATATTACACATAATGAGACACATATCAAAGATACGCTTACTTAGAAATTTGTGGGTTACAAAAACTGAAGAATTCTCTATAAAGAGAGTTAATAATGAATAGCTTTTATATGAATAGTTTAATTTATTTTGACAGTGGCCACTAGAGAGTGCTACAGATCAACTTTTCTTCCTTTTTTCCTTCTTTGAGGAGATACGGTTCTAAAAGACTTAAATAAACACACACACAAAAAGAGAGATTTTGCAAAAGCCATTAAAATCCCATTTAAGCACCAGTTTGTTTAAAAATACATACAGAGAAAAAGTAATCACTCAAAAAGTGGCATACTTATTGGGGGGTACTTCTATTTGCATGTGATTCAAATCCAATGAAAATTACTCTGAATACATAATGCACTCTGCTCTTGTTTCCTCTCTAGTTTGTCGCCTAATATTTTAAAATGAAAGCAAAAGCCTGCTTGACTGACAACTCGTGTTAGACGCTCGTGTTAGTTCAACCCACTTCCTTAAACCGGTAGAAAAACACCCCACGTTTTAAGGAAGCACAGAAAAGAGGGAACATGCTTTTACTCAAGTGTGATGTTTTATTTCTTTCTACAGCTAAGCTCTTTAATAATACCCCTTGCTATGTCAGATTTCCTGACCATCTTCTATGCTGCAAGAGGGAACACAAGGTTGCTGCAGTAGGTTTTAGATAATGATGGGGTTGATTTATATTACTCACTACTGTCAGTTTAAAGAAAATAAATCTAGAAAGAACAGGCCTCAACAGGCTTTGAATCAGCTTTACCTTAATTACATTCATTTTAGCTGCTTATGAAAGAACTTTCATCCCGGGTTTTTGACTCATTACAGAAATGTAATAGCTCAATTTGTCTGGGAGTTGATTTTTTTAGGGAAAAGGTTGGACGCTAGGACTTTTCTTGCCATCCAAGTTCTCCTCTAGGTTTATTTGTACAAATGTTATTTTTTCGTCACTCATCTCTAGATCTCTGTTGTTTTCAATTATATTTGTTGGTTTGTTTCTCATCCTTTTCACAGCTCTTCTTTGATTCTACACATTTCATAGGTCTGCAGTCCAGGTTAAATACATACTATGATAACTAAAAGAGCTCTTCATTTTAGAGGTAACGTTGCAATAATTTCCAACATCTTTATGGCTGCTTTAACATAAGCGACCTGCTGTTAATTCACCTCTCCTACAGTCTTACGTTTTATTTATCTATTTTTCTTTAACTATCCCCTTTCAGATGTGGCAGATCTTAGCTCATATTGATCCTAGCTTTGCTAGAAGTTCCTTCCTACTAAAAGAAAGTCTCTGTTTGCTGTTACTACATGCTACTAACACATCCCTCGAAGAAACATTACATGATGCCATTATCTGGAATTTCTTTCACATAACTCTCTTTTATCTATTAGCATTTGATAATCAACTAACTCTATTTCATATCATGTTGAATCTAATTAATCAAAAAATGATTTAACTGGCCTGTGTCTAAATCTCAATATATCAGTGAACTGCCAATAATATAACCGGAATAGACTTGGAAAAATATGTGATGCAAAAAGGAGGCAGTACAGTTCATTCCTGGTTTTAGGGCATTTTTCATATCTTGGCATTTGGAGTTACTGTGTATTTTTACCTTACATAAAAGAAATATGTAATGCTTACCTTAAAATAAACGTGGTACATTTACTTTTCTTATTTTGCCAACATGCACAATTCTGTAATTTAAACAGGCCTGGATATGGTGGATGCAAATTGTTCCGAAAAGAGCCCTATTATAGGTACAAAGGTTTACTCTCAGTTTTATCCTCATTTACATACTTTACTTAGAAGATAAAAGAGCAAAAAAAAAAAAAAACAGCATACCACAGCACTGTATGTATAAGATTATAAAGGGCTATATTCGACATAGTCTTAGCGCTACTTACAACAGTAATATTTTTATTTTATACAATAGCTGTTTTGGAGGCAGCTGAAATCAAAAACACACTCAGGGTATAGGAAAATGTGCAAAAATATTTAAAGTAAATAAACTGTTTTAGCCCATCACTCTTTAAAACTCAGGATAAAATGAGTCTTGTTAAATGACGAAAAAAAAAGGACAGCTTTCTTTGAAGAATATCTGCTTTATTATGAGCTTTCTTCCAGCCCGTTTAGGCCCTGAAGTTTTCTGTTGAGAAAATTAGGATGGTAAATGACAGACTGCTCAATGAAATGATAAAATGCTCAATATGAGTTCTTTTGTCATTGTTTATTTATATTTGGGAACACAGGCTTACCTCCAGTCCTCAGCCATTTATAATCCAGGTGTGTGAGGCTTAAAGACAGCCTTGCTGAACTCTAAGGATATCTTAAAATAAGGAGTTTAAACTTCTAATGGCAAATATTAAAATTTTACTTTTGGATATTAAACAAACCATAACAGAAATATTTGGCAAATAAAAGAAGAAATGGGCTCTGCCGGTCTAAATTAGAGCCCATTAATTAATACTGGACAGTGGCAGCTGTGCAGGTTTTGAGCACATTTGCAAAATAGATATAACCCACAGAGGAGGTGGATGTTGTCATTCATGTGTTTTCACTTACAATGGTGGCTATTAGTGGACTTTTAAACAGGTTTTCTGGCCTGAGAAACAGTTTCTCTCTTAGGCAACAAGGTACACACCAGAAATGGCAAATCTGTGGGAAGAGAAAGGCCACAAAGGTGAGGAATTACAATCCGTATTTAATTTAGCTCAAACAGGCTTATATGTCTATCAATTTGCCTTAGGCCTACCCTTTTACGTAAAGCTCATAACCTACCTATTTTAAAAAGTTGTTTTATAAGTAGCATATATTTAATTCAGCTTGAGTCTAATTAGAAGCTACAACAAAAGTGACGTTTTATAGCTCAGAAGTCCTCAAGGGCTGTTATCTTGCAACTTTCAGATCCAGCTCTGGTCCAACACACCTGAATCAAATGGGTGAATTAGCTCCTCAGCATGCCATTAGGTTCTCCAGACTCCTGCTAAGCACCAAATTATTTGATTTTGGTGTGTTTTAACAGAGGTTGATTGAAAAAGACGCAGGACAACAGACCTCAGGACAGGAGTTGGATTCTTGTCTCTTATTCTGAAACTTAATCATTTAGTTTACTATAACAGTTTGTAAATAATATCATTTTCTGTAAAAAACAAAAAACCCCCAAAACTATTGGTTTAATAAAAGACTTTATTTTACTTCATACTTATCTTAAAATAGATGCTGTGGACTGGGTAAAAAAATGCTGCAACTTGGTATTAAAATCAAATGCATGGTTAAGTTTAAGTATTTGAAATTGATGGGAATCAATTTGACCTCATTGAATCAGATTTTTGGCAACAAGTGGCAAGACAACACCGTGAGTGAGTTTGCTGTTCCACTTAATAGTCTTTATTTAATATGTTGCACAATATGATTTAGATTAGGTGAAGATATTGTGACCTGCTGGTATTGGTGTTAATCAAACATCCCTATCTCACTAGAAGCAGTTCATTGGTTTCTGTTTGTTTAATTGGTCAAAATGCTTATGATGCATTACATGTTTATTGGTAGAAAACTGTAATTAATGACATGATTAAAATCAGAGCTTTTGGCATCAGAATGTAAAGCTCCCTGATAATTACTTTAGCATTTCTAAATGGAAACTTTGCCAAAATAAATGGTCACAAAATGAGTTCATACAGCCATGTCTTTGGTATACTTTAAAGTGTATGTTAAATTAAAACATAAGACTAACGTTTCTTACATTTGTCTGAGCAATCGGTTTTCTCTATTTTTTTTTTTTTTTTTTTTTTTTTTAACAAAACAAACTATTCAGATATTCGAGTTTTCTAAATGAGTCCATTTTAACTTGATGTATTGTATTTATATCAAACATCCAGGCTTTTTCAAGTGACAACTTTCAGAAAACAAACAGTTCTGTGGAGAAATGACAATATGACACGTCAAACTGAAGCAAAGCTGCATGGCTCTGAAAGTTTGTACAGCAGCTGAACTGCACTAAATACATCGTCAGTCTGCCTGCGTGCCCACATCATAGTTACTCAAGATGTAGGTTGAGAACAGTTTGATCATAGTAACCATACTTCCTCTTCTGTGGCTTGTTGCTATGGCGAGACTTCCCTTCCAGGCAGGAAGTAACAGGAAGACCCAAGTGATGTCTGTGTGTTTATGAGGACGGTGCATCAAGTTTAGGTGGAGCACTTTGCTGTGTTCCTCTGAGAGAACATAGAGGTTTTTAGTGTCGTTCTCTAGTGTTGGGGCCACTATGGCGAAGAACAGCAATTCTTTAGGGATTCCTGTTGGCAGCATGGTATGTACCACTTGATTTAGGTTTTACAAAGGTTTCTGTAACTTCCCCTGTTTCAAGTTCTTATGTTTGCATGAGATTTTTCACCCGTTTTTAATTGTCAAAATAGCCTGCCTTTGCATTAGTTTTCTTTTCCTTGATACTGGTTTCAGTCGACATTTGGTGCAGAGCATCAAGAGGGTCGATGAGCAGTCGTATCATGTTGGCTTGCGTTGCCTGACTTCACTACTCTAAAGAACCAGAACCAATCAGGCTGTGTGGTTACAGTTGGTTGCCACTGAAGACAGGCTGGTCTTTTAAGAGACAGAAACGGGAACCAAGCCATGCATGTGGTCCAATCTGTCTTGTGTAGGCTGAATTGGCTTTAATTCACTCGCCATTCCTAAAATGGCTCAGCTGTTGGGTAAACATCTTTTCATAAATGCCTCTAATGAATGGTGGAAGACTTGGGTGTTTAGGTAAAACTACTCGACTACCGCTTTGCATTAAACGTGAGATCAATATGTCTTTATATTTGAGTTCCTTTTTAAGTTTTCATGTCTTTTTCTGCCTTGCATACAGAAAGCAAAATGTGTGCATGCCAGATAATGCCACCTCATTAATTTAATAATGTATATCTGACTTGTTAACTTCCTGTTATCCTGACTTAAATACATCAAATAATAAAGTTTCTATTTTTTTAAGAGCACAATCTGAAAAAACCCTACAAACATTAAGTGTAGAAGTCAAAGAAGAGTTCAGTTGCAGCAAACGGTCACTACCTAGCTGTTTAGGCGGCTGTTTAAAGTAATAGCTAGGGCACATTGTGATTATCTCCACAGATAATTGAAGATTTCAAACAGAAAAGAACTTAAGATCACATCTTGTGTCAATAAAATAATCTTTCTTTACATTAAGTTTGAACTGCTGTGTCCCCCACCCTCCTTTTTTTTCCTGTCTTTATAATTAAAATCATCTTTATTGAGGGGTGTTAGTAAAAGAATGTACAACTTTATGTTTACTGTGAATTTGACCGAGGGGGGGCTTGATTTGAGAAAATATCTGGAGCTTCTTTGTAATAAAAAATGTATTCTGAGGATCCAGAAAAATATCAAAAGTAGGAGTTTCAATCAACGTTTAGTTCAATATTCTACACCCAAAAACGACCAACTATTAACCAGCTTCATTCCTCAGATACCAAGTCTGTTAAGTTCCAGTGAAACTAATTAAATACATATGAATGTAGACATTAGTGATGAATTGTTAAATTACTTCATAAAGTTCCAAGCAGAGGATTTAGGGGACGTCGAATTGTAATAATTTTTAAACTGTTGGTCTACAGGGATTCCTCATTGACAACTCCGATTCTACAGAGAATGGTTATTCTAAAAAAGGGAAAAAATTGTGTTTTTTTGGGTGAGAAGCACCTTGTGACATTAGTGGAATATTAGCAGTTTTAGCTCAAACAACCACTCTGTACAAACAGGGTATGTTGAATATGAGCTCTGAAAGGACAACAGGTTAAATCTTGAAGTAGATCGGCTCTGTCAGCAGAAAACGCAACTTGCACAAATTAATTAAGCTTAAACATTTGAGTGAAAAATATTGCGTGGTCCTTAAGTCTTTCTTTCAGATGGAACATCCAGATGGTAGAGTTCAGGCTTTGGGTGGACAGCAGGGATCCATTCTACCTCTTACTGTATATGCTCTAGGCTGGAGGCCCATCTTGGACTCCCCTTAGTATGGCCGCATACATCTACTTCTGATGTGCGCTTGCAGATGATGCATAAAGCTCAAATGAACTCAAACTGGTGCGGTCTCTGCCCATCTATGACCCCCCCCTTTCACTATGGACTAAACTATCAGAGGAATACATTTGATGGCCTAGGGTAATCATTGCCGTACATAATTGAGGCGGCACAAAAGAGGGGCCTGATTGGGCACTAACAGTGTGAATCTAGTAGTCATTTTGTGTTTTACAAAACAAAAAAACGTAAAAAAAAAAATGAAAGCGGTGAAAAGCGAAACAAAAGTTGTTGCATTGGCAATAAGCAAAAAAAAAAAACAGTTGAAGCGACAGCATTTTCTTAAAACAGTGCAAAATGAGCTTTAGTAGAGCAAAGATAGTGGGGAACTGAGAGTAAGAGATAATCGATTAGAATTCTGTGTGTATATTTATAAACATTGACGTATACTGTGGCCTGTTTTTTGTTCTTTTTAGACAATATCCTCCACAGATGAACAGACATGGCAACATTCACACCTCTGAGTAATTTCTACTTACCAGCCCACATGTGTGTAGAGTGTGGGAGGAAACGGATCCCCCCCCCCATTAGGAAGCCCAGACAAAAGAGCACAAACACCTCTCATAGACCTCGTTCACATCTACTTGAATGATAATCAGCATTTTACAAAATTTGAAAGTCATTTCTCTGCTAAATCTTTGCACGTTTTGTTGTCCTTCCTGTTCTAAGGATGTAAGAAAAAACAAAACAACAAAAAAAAACAACTGTTGCCTGTAAAAGAACTTTTGCAAGATGTGAAGTTTTAATTTTTTTTTAAGTGTGTGTGGGTGTGTGTGTGTGCTCTGAAAGCTGAATGAGAGCTGTTGTCATCATGTCGAAACCACTTCCTGTAAAAACTGTCCTGGCTGATTGCGCTACATTTGAACAAGGAGGAAAAAAAACATGCAGCTGTTCATTTTCATTCCTAACTGTGTCTATTTTAGAAGGTTGAATGCACTTTATAGCTGTTGCTGAGATGATTGTCTAAAGATGGTCAGACTTTATCCCGTTCCTATGCTCTATACATTTGGACAATAAGTGTGACAATAATTAGTCATATCATTTTGTTTAGTTTCAACATTTTTTCTTTAACACAGAAAGTTAATCTAGGACAGGATCAGGATAGTAGGTTTGCAGTTATTTATTTATTTTTTTGTGTGTGTGTTTCATAAAGTGTTCCGATTTCTTTCTGTTCCAGGTTCAGGCAGTGTCAGATGGAGGTAAACACACATCCAGCCAACTTGTTACATGTCCCTACATGTTGAAGCATGAAAAGATCTGATTAAGCCTCAAACTCAGGGTTTCGTTTATCGTTGTTAAAGGGTGTGTGTTTGTAATTGTGTTTTAGAACTGAACATGTCGGCGCGGGGCTGCGGAGGCAGCAGCTCCAGCCTTCCAGGGACCCCAGGAGGGGACGTCAACCCCGCCAACAGCGTCCTGAGCTGGGCTGTGTCCTTTGAGAAGCTGTTGGAAGACCCCTGTGGGGTTGGTTACTTTACGGTGAGAATAACTCGTCACTCTTGGAGTTCTTGCTGTTGAAGTAATTTATGCACTAGTGTTTTTTTTTTTTTTTTTGTGTGTATTTTTATGAAAACAAGACATGTTTGCTCATGCTTTTTACATGCTTCTCTACAGGCCTTTTTAACGTCAGAAGTCAGTGCAGAAAACATTTTATTCTGGAAAGAGTGTGAAAAGTTCAGGAAAATACCAGCCACATCTTTGGATAAGGTATGATTACATTCTTTAGCTGATGCCTTAGTGATATTCAACTCATTATCCTGTGGTTTGTAAGCCTTCTGAATTGTAATTTGTAGATATGCTTTACAGTCACTTTCATCATTGTTTGGGAAAGGCCTTCACAGTAATTCAGAAAATTCAGTATTTAAGGCACATAATGTTGAAAATAATTACCCAGGTTTAAAGGGAATTAATCAACTTAAACCAGCCCATTACACACAATTTACTAAATATATAAGCAAACAAAATCCAAAATGTTACATTTCTGTTTTGCTGGAAGCTTATATCTCTGAGACAAACGAAGGTAGTTTATAGAAGTGTCTGATTCTCATTGGTAAATGCCTGGTGGTTGATTTTTAGATTAAATACAGGAAGAACCTTCAGCCTTTGCAGGTCTTTGCAGAAGAATTTATAGTCCTGATATGTTTCTAATTGATTCTTGCTGTGGTGAAAAGACGACAATAAATGGCACCAACAATTCTACAGAAAAATCAGAAGACTAAATTATTGAGTCGATATTTTAGAAACTCATGGTTTACTACATTTACAGCAACAGGTCCTTTTTTGTTTTTTTAATTAAAGGTTCCTCTTTACCAGCTTTGAACATTCTGAGTCCTTACAAAATGGTAGTCACGTTTGTTCAGGTTGAACAGAGGGACTGTGAGCATTTTTTACTTTTCCAACTTGCAAGATAATAAAGGCCTGCACTTTAACTAGACCATTCTAACACACGGTCAGCTTAGATCTAAATCGTAGCTCTTCAATCTTAGTCCCCAGGACTGACTTTCTGCATGCTTGATGGGTTTCCCTGCCTCCACACAATGACTTAAACTGGTGACGGACAAGCATCAGCAGGTCATAAAGTTATTTAACTAAGGTTTGGTGGAACAGAGACATGTCATGTTAACGACCTCTAATCCATTCCACTGTTGCTCTGGCTATACAGCCACTTTATGTTTTTATGTTCCTGCTAAAAGAAAATCTTCCCCACAGTGGGATCATCACCAATGTTTACCGTCTCCTCTGTGTAGCTGATGGTTTGCTTTATAGAGATCTTTTCCAGTAACATGTAGTGTTGTTAGACTTCCTTCTTCAGGCAAATTTTTGGACTATTTCTTTCCCACACACTTTATTTGTAAAACCTGTGAAAAAGTGTAATTTTCCCCTTCTACATCACAACTATACTCTGCTGTTGCTCCAGCAGATAAAATTCTTGTAAATGTTTTGGTTGTAATCTGTAACCTGCTAAAGTGGGAAAAGTTGAATACTTTTCATATTAAATGGCCTGAACACATTATTTGACCTGTTTTTAGTATTTGTGGTCTCTACTGATTTCATTTTAATATAATTTCTTCTTCTTTTTTCTTTTGTTCTTTTGGTAGTTAAAAGCAGCAGCTCGCTTCATCTATGACACCTACCTGTCTGACAACGCTCCCTACTGTGTGAACATCGATGACACTGCCAAGACTGAGGAGAAGGACCTGGAGCATCCCACTCCTGACATGTTCAACAAAGCTCAGGCCCAGGTTTGCAGAAAGATAAGCTTTCATTTCATCAGTAGTACAGGTTTTTATTGCTTCATGCGGTGCTCAGATCTCCTGTTTTTATTGCTTTAGATCTTCAAACTGATGAAGATGGACAGCTACCGGCGCTTTGTACGCTCTCCTCTCTACCAGCGCTGCACTTTGGCAAGTGTAGAAGGCAAACATTTACCTCAGATCTCAAAGGAGCCTGTCCGCATAGGTTCCTGGGAGGACATGGTCAACAGGAGTTCCCCAAGTGACAATATGGTCAGTAGATTAAAGGACAGGGTTATGGAGGTACATTATTGTTGTTCAACCTTGATTTATCATTGCAATCTGTCAAACAGAACAAGAAGTCAGACTGTAATAGCCTGCCAGGTGCTAAAAGTGAGAAACGACATAAAAGAGGATCATGGGGAGGTAGTGGCTGTAATGTCATAAACAGTCCTTTAAAAAAAAACCCCAACAAAAACTGTATTGTAAGTGTGTCTCTTTTTGTCTTCAATCAAAGATGCATCAAATGGCCAAGGCTCAGGTCTCCTGAAGGGTTCAAATATGTCTAGCAAATCAACCAGCAGTGTGGAGCTTGGCTCCCTCTGCAGACAGATGGAGGTCAGTACATCTATAGCAAATACTGGGGTCTGCTTGAGATCATGAATCATGTCAACCTGCTGCTAAAAGGACAAAACTAATATGTGTTCCTGAAGTTAGCAATCCGATCTTGATATTAATCAGCCATCTGTTGTGTAGAATGGTCGGCCCAGCACCCGTGATCAAGGTGCTTGCATCGGGAGTCGTATGGGGATGGAAGGAGGTTACTGCTGTGTCTACCTGCCTGACGGCAGTGCCTCTCTGGCCCCTACACGTAACGGCCAGCCAATCAAGGACATGCTGTCCAGCCTGTGTGAGAAACGAGCCTTTCCATTAAAAGATGTCATCATTTACCTTCATGGCAAAGACAAGGTGGGAGCTTCTTCTTTGTCTTCTCATGCTGCTGGTTTAGATAAAGTGCCTTAAAACCAGCAGCAGTGCTGCTCTTGGCATGTTGTGTAACCATATATGAGATGATTACCTCTTCCTGTTCCAACATCCTCTTAGTTTTGTCTTTGCCTTTTCTTTTAGAAACATTTTTATGTGGACATACTTCTACTTGCCTCTAATTTGATTCTGTCTCCATCTGCCTGATGTACTGTTCTCTTTCTGCAGCCCTTATCACTAGACCAGGACTGCTCCGTGCTGAGAGATCAGCAGGTCTCGCTCGAGCTCAGGGTGATGTTTACGTGAGTCATCTTAGTCACTTCCTTTTTTCTTTTTCTCTCCTGTTTTAGTCACCAGTTGGCAGACTTTCTCGCCCACACTTAACCATATTTGGGGGAAATCCTCTTCTTTGTCTGACACACATCAGCTTCCTCTTCAAGTCTGCTTTAAACACATGACCAAATTAGGTCAAGTTTCCGATTTATGTCAAAAGGGCATTAGGTGTTGACTTTCCTTATTGCTGTCTATCTATAGGGTTATTTTTAGTATGATGTCTGAGGGATTTAGCTGAAAATACTATCATGTCACAGGCTGGAGAATGCCTTTACTGGTAAGACAGTGGCCATCATGGCGAAGTCCAGTAAGACGCTGCAGGATGCCCTCTCTTCAGTGCTGCAGAAACACCACCTAAAGCCCCAAGAAGCTGTGGTCACCATGGTAAGTGGGTGTTAATGTCTTCAGTGTAGCAACTTGCGAATGAAAATCTGATGCAAGGAATTTTACTTTCGTCAATGTTAACGTGCATCAAAAAGTCAATGATTAACATGTGCTTATGTGCAATGTTCAACGTTTCTTGTGCAGTTATTAGAAAATTGCTTCAAAGACGTCCTTCTGTGAAATAAAGTAGATCAACATTAAGAGCTCCCTTTAGAGTTGCATGGTATATGACTTAACAAATGCAACTAAAATGTCACCATCTGCAATATGTCAAAGTACTGCTTGGATGTAATGTTTACAACAAGAATGCATGATATTTGGGCACAGTGGTTAGCGCACACGACCCATGTATGGAGGCCTGAGTCCTGGATGTGGGTGACCCAGGTTCGAATCTGGCTTGTGGTCCTTTCCTGCATGTCTCTCCCCCTCTCTCATACCCCCTTTCCTGTCGGCCTACTGTCAGAAAAACGAGCCACTACTGCCGTAAAAAGCTCAAAAAAAAAAAGAAAAAGAATGCATGATGTTTGAAATGCTCTATATTGGCAAAGCATGAATACACAGTTAAATGCTCTGAACAACCACACCAAAAATGGCATTTGTTAGGCTTTCAACGCTGATACTTATTTTGAGGTTGAGACATTGGAAATTTGTTAAGAGAAATGCATTATGTATCTCTGCACAACAGACTTATTGCTTTTATAAAAGATTCTGAAAGGATTTATTATTGGATATTTTTTTCCTTGTATCAGTATCCTTGAATTTATAACCCCAGGTAACAACAAGTTTTTTTAGCAGCATTTTTGGCAGAATATTCACAAACTGTATGTATTATTACTGCTTATATATCACACCTAAATCAATAATATCTTAGGTTTACCTATTCTTTTGCGTTTTTTTATATTATTTCAAATTGGACTTGATGATCAATTATCCTATAAAAATATCTTTTTTTTTCCATCCACTCTTAAATGATTCAATGAAAACAGGGAGAAAGGTCCATATTTTCCTGAAGTTTGGAGTTATACTATTCATTTAACTCTGAACAGTATTGCAAGATGGTCACCTGAGATGGAAGTAGTAATCCCAGTGTCTCCATTTCTTATTGGAGGTCATAAGGTGATGATTCATATACTTTCCAAAGACAAGTTTTTCCTAATGATCAGCTCTTAAAAATAGCCCACTTATCGGTTAGTGGTGGATTTGGGGAAGAAGATATAATCCTAACTTTTCTACAAATGGTCAAACCTAGCTATGTTTGCAAGCTTTAATCAAGGAATGTGTCAAAGTTGGATACAGAAGATGTATATATGTAGAATTTGGGCTGTTTCCAGACCCCACATATTCACTATATTTCTTGTTTAAGCTCTTAGTAGTTTGAAGGTCTTTCTCTCAAAGTAGAATTTTAATATTTATTTTAATCGGCTTAAGAAGTAATTTGGTTAATTAAATATAGAAACATTTTCCTTCAAAGGGCCAAACTGTTTAAATGAGAATTTGCATTGTTATAAAGCTCATTTGTCAGATTAAAAGTAGACTTTGTATATTTAAAAGTACCTTTACAAATTTCTTTAAACATACTTTTGATTAAGGCCATTTTTTTTCATTAAAAATTTTATTATTAATATTAGTCTGTACTTATAATTGTTCACTTATGTTTCTATTTGCTTTGAGAAGTAAAATATTAAAGGCTAAAAAACATCTGTCTAGTGTAAGTGATCTAATGTATTTTACTTAAAGAATTTAATTGACAAAGTTTTAAATAATGTAATTCAAAATGACTGTATATGTTCATAGTTTACATTGATTTGAATCTTTTTGTTTACAAAGATGTGTCTGTATGTATCAGAATAATTTGAACAGGATTTCCTTTTCTGTTCATGTGGCTTTCAGGTAGGAAGTGATGAGCCTGTGAACCTGAGCAGCTCCGTGTACAGACTGGCCAATAAGATGCTGCGGTTGGACAAAGCCAAAGGTTAACATGCTTAATTTAGCTTATCTGAAAACTTTGCTATAATAATATTTGTTTACAACAGTTCAGTGAACTAAACTGGATTGAACAAGTCTGCATGATTGAGTTACTCGAACTAAAGTAGTAATGCATCAGGAAAAAAGGCATTCTGGTCTCCATCACCTGTTGGTGGATTGGGTAGATGTGATTAAAAATGCTCTTCTCTTGCATGCGACTCTGATGTATTGTTCTCTTGCTCGTATAACATGTGCATTTTATTATTCTCACTCCTTGAATCAAGTAGGGAAAAGTTGTTTATTGTCCCTCTATCTGTCCTGGTTTCTCTATCTCAATCCCATCTTTCTCTATCTTTACTTTTTTTTTTTTTTTCACTTCGCTTGTTTTGAAGTGTTGCAATGGATTTGATTTGATTACCCTTGTCATTTTTTCACTCATCTCTCAGTTTCCCTTCATAGCCTGTGCTCAGTTCCTTCTCAGTGACCCTGAAGAACAAATTAATGTGTTAAAGTTGTACTTTTTTTTTTTTTTCCATCTTCTGGTGAAAACAGGTAAAGATCAGAACATCATTGCAAGAGGGGGAGGTTCTTCTCCTCATACACAGGTGAGATGACATTAATGGAATCCTTACCATTTTACCAATACTTTCATGCATTAGTATTCTTTATCTTTTCTGAAGTGTTTATTAGAAATAATCATGCTAAAATTTAGACAACCTAAATATCTAAACGGTTACATCGTGCCAGGGTGATAAGAGGTTTGCAAAGTTTTGGAAATGATTCAGCTTACGATTTATTTCTTTTGAAAGATTAGGTTGACTCTAGAGTTAGTGCAGAGTAAAGCCATACAGCAACACCATCCCGCTGCTACTTTATTAAGAAGGGATTTTGCTGTTACATGTGTTGATTTTTAAGAAAGCCATAAAGGCTTTTTGGCAGTTTTCCTACAGTAAGCAAATGCAACAAATTCCTTCTCCTGGGAAATAAAAAGAAAAGGACCGAGTTCTCTTTGTGTTGAATACAAAAAGTTTGAATTTTTAATGTCTTTAGTCATGGAGATATCGCTATATTGATCTAAAGGCTGGTTTTCTTGAGGCATGTCCTTGGCTGAAAAGCTTGAGCACATATAAACCGTTTTAATAACCTGTTATCTTGCCTTTTGTGTAAAAGTAGCAAAAAAAGGAAATGAGCCACAGTGTTAAATTACCTTTACAAAAACGGACCTTAGTGACTTTTTACTGAGCTTAAATTTAATGAAATAGTAACTTATTTTAATAGAATGTATCTAGAAAATCTTTGTGTTATCTTTTCTTTTTATATTTAACAAGAGTTTTTAACATTTTTGTGGAGCGTGACGAGCATGAAAAAAATCTTGTTTCAAAAAAGCACCCTTGAATTGAGACAATTGGCTTTTTTAACTGCATAAAACATCTTCAGTTCAGTTTATTATAAAACTATTAATGAGTGTAACTATTGTACATGCATTTATGTCAAGTCAAATATCCAAGTACTGTAGATGGAGGCTGACATTCAAAGCTGTACATTGATGATTTAAAATGAACAACATGAATATTACTGTTAGAGCATCAATTGAAAATACAATATGCAAAAAAAAAACCAACACAATATGATGATGTGTAGATTAAAAAAAATGCTACATAGGGGAAGGATATTATTTTTAAGCATCTCAGGCTTATTATAATATCTAAAAGCTCTCAAGCGTAGTAGTAATGTAATATTGTGTAATTTTTCTTTTGTTTTTTTTAAGTCAAAGCTAGTTTTTGTGGCCATTTTTAAAATTTCCTTTATCTTGTGTAACGTCTTTCTAGAAATCTTGTCAAGCTAATTCTCACTTGTTCCTTTTGTATAATTTCTTTTCGCTCATTTCAAGGTGTAAATTGTCTATTGAATTTCCTTTTGTTTGTTCTTGGGTTGCCATTTCCCCCATACATTAAGATGTTGGGCTCAGACAAAGCCAAGTTGAGTTTCCTCTCGTTAAACAATTGTTTTTCTTATAAATACACGATTTTAATTCATCATAGCACATTGAGAAAAAAATCATCATGCGGCTTTACTTTTGTAATATTTACTTTATTTTTCATTGTATTATAATTTTAATTCTCATAATTTGTAAAGCTGTGTCTTGGTATGGCATTAATACTTCATTAAGATTTGTTTAACTGTACAACTGGAATGTGCTTATATAATAACAAGGTATAATATCCAAATGTATGAGTTGCATCATGTTTCTTGAATCTGTTCTTGCACCCAGGCAGGAGCATTAAGTGCAACTTTGGAGCCTCGATCATCTGCGCAAACGGAGAAAGTCAGGACACCACACAGACCCAGTAAGAACCGCGACATGGACGGTAGGACACAAACACATTATCTAATGTAGCTTTGCACTTTGCCACATATTAGAGGATTTTTTTTTATTCATTTATTTTTATTTTTTTTACCTCTGGATCCCAGGATTACTGTGGGTAATTGAGGTTAAAGAAAAACAAGTGAAAAATTCGAGGACGAGATTAATTAAAAGCAACTAAGGAGTTTTTTGTTAAAGAATCGATGTTCAATATCAAAGACTTCAATGTGTTTTGGGGGAATTTGTGCAATGGACCAACACAAAGTGGAGCATTATGGGATTTGGTGTTCACTACATTTTCAACAAAATTCACTCACCTGTCGAAATATATGAAATCAGATGTTCCAATCACCTTACTTCATACACTAGTACCAGATCTTTAAAAATAAAGAATCTTGTTATTCTGACTAGTTTTATGAATATTTGTGAAAGAATTGGTCATTTAAAAGCTCATGAATTCCAATGTGGCACTGATAGGCAATCTGTGCAACAAGCACAGTCAAGAAAATTTCTATCCTATATTCCACAGTTGACTGTCAATAGCTATGTTTGCATGCACAAATCCCCCTTCCCCATTGTCAGAAAACAATTTCTTCCTGATCCTGCATTTGGATTTATGCAATTGGATCAGATTATTCAATGAAAACTTTATGTGGCACATTTTAGGTCCAATCAGCCATTCATTCAGATAATGTCCATGCAAACATACTACAGTACAACCAGTGGAAAAGGCTGGAACAAAAGCAGCTCAGCCATGAAATGGTAGACCACTTCAACTGGTAGAATGGAGGCAATTGATGTTGCAGTGCATAGTTTTTAGAGTTCACAAACTTTCTGCACCATGAATTGGTCAGAGGGCCAAACTCAATTTAACCCTATGATTAGCATAAAAACATTGCATAGAGGGCTTCATTGAATGGGGTTTTCATTAAAGAAATCAAGCCATACATCAACCAGGTGAAGCGTCAATTGCAGTGGTGAAAAGCCTGTTGCTACAGAACTGTAGGGTAGTGGAGGGGTTTTCACTAAATTGACAAGCTTGAACTTCTCCATCTGGCAATCTAATGGATGAGCCTGGTTTGGGCAGTTGCCAGAAGATTGGTACTTGTCCCTATGAAAGGAACTCTGAATGATCTGAGATTTTTAACATTTTTATGTTTCCAACTTTTAGGTAACAGCTTGGAAATTACCACTTCCTATTCCAACTTGATGGTGCACAAAGCAAGGAGCATATGAAATCAAACTTCAATTAAATCTAACTTTTGTGAAATCCAGCTGTCCACTTGGGAAGCAGCACTGATGATCAGTTTCACATATTATTGTGCAAATGGAATGAACAACGTGGAGAACGATCTGCTGCCTGTAACATCCTTCAGCATGTTTGGCAGTGGGTCAGTAATGGTGTGGGGTGGCATTTCTTTAGAGGGCCACATGTAATCCCCATAAATAGCATGACTCCTGTTGGTTACCGGGATGAGATCTTCAGACACCTTGAGACCACATGCTGGTGCTGTCGGCCCTGGGTTTCTCCTAGCACAATACTAGACCTCATGTGGCAGGTATTCAATGAGAATATTTCAAAAACAAAGGATTGTGGAAAGTCATTTAGCGCCTAGGCCCTATGTCGGATCGTTGGGATGTCCTTATACTACTTTATCTTTACTTGCAATAAGAGGCATCATGCTTTCTTGTCCTAGCCCCTTCCTAAATGCTAGCTCTATCAGCACTGTGGCTTTAAACATCTTCTGTCTGGACTTTAAGAGGGTAAGTGTGACCTGAGAGGATGCTTTGCTGCTAGCTATTCTGCTAGAAGATTAACTATGACCAACCTCACAGCCTCTATTAAAGTAAAAAAAAACTTCCACTAACAATAAATCCTGGTCACATGTAGTGAAATAAAATCCTCCTAGTAATGTAAGCTGGTAGAGGTGACCCCAAAGCTCTTCCGGGTGTAATTTAAGGGAAAGGTCTTTTATAGAAAATTAATACAAATGCAAGAAATACTTTTTGGACCCTTTCTTTTTCTTTAATCTGTTAATATTTTTTTTTTTTAAATGAACTTTTTCCCCAAATTGCATTACACCGTGGTTCTTTATGGCTTAAACTTTAACACATATCACTTGTATCTTTCCAATGAATGGTCTTGAGGCATATTGCTCAGCATTGTTTGCATCTGAAGGGTAACCTGCAATATTAACATAATTGTCTTAAATTGTTTAGGGTTTCTGGATCTGCTGACAAAAGCTCAGTGCTGCAGAGTAGATGACCAGAGAGGCCTTCTGACCAAAGACCAGCTAGAGGTTCCCTTATTTCTGCAGCGTCCTTCAGACAGACAGAATACAGACAATCCCAGTGCAACCAAGTCTTCCAGTCTTGACTCGAAAACAGAATGTGAGGACAACAAAATCCCTTCTGCTTTAGCCAAGAAATCTGAGGAAGGTTCTGAAGCTCCTAAATCTGAATCTAAAGACTTAAGGGAAACAAATGTTTGATGGAAAGCTGTGTTGAAATGCAAAGTGTGGAAACCCATTGAACAGAACAAAAATGTGATGTGATTTACATAAAAAAAATATTGTTGGTCTAAATGCACTTTTTTTTTTTTTTTTTTTTAGTAGATAAGCTCAGTCAGCAGTATTTTTCGTGTATGTGTGTATGGGGGGGCTCAGCATTTGATCAAATGGCCTTTTGAATAAAAGTCTAGATAGGGAAAAGAAAAATCGATATGAAAAACATTTACCGTGTAATTTATGAAACACTACATATCCTGATTGGAGAATGTGTATGAATTTGTATTGCACCCTTAATTTTATAAAACATTTCATGTTAATATTGTACCCTGGAACATTTTATTGATGGAGAGAATATTTCAGTTAACTTGCAGTCATTTTTCTATGTTAAATTTAAAGCATGAAAGTGTCTTCAGCCTAAACATCTGTTTTGTAAAGCCCTCTCAAAAAATTTGCATGACTTTGCTTTATGATTCAGGAATATTTTATGAAGATTAGCTTTAATTACTTGACATTTTTGTAATTTGTGTGTGCACTTGTTTGTTGTCAATGCATGTTTTGCATGCTATGCTGTGAAGCACTTTGTGAAGCTCTGATCATGTCCTTTTTCCAGCAATCCTAACTGCATTTCGGGGTCCAGGTGTTTAATCATTTAATAGTTTTAAGGGTGTTTGATCCAATATTGTTTTATGCAGAAATATCTTCAATGGACTGCATCTACATCACTGTATTTAAATAGAAATGATTGTTTATCTCATGCAATGGAATAATTGTAAACTGAGTTTTTAACCCTCAGAGATTTGTTTTGTTTCTTTTGAAAATCAAAGATCGATTTCTGCCTGAAGAAATGGTTTGAATTAAACCATTTTAGTGCCCTGTAAGATCTTTGGGCTCAGACTGACTGGGTGACTCATACAGAACACAAGAATGATCTCTAAAAATTGCTAACGGTTTTATGTTTCTGTTTATTCAATTCTGATAAAGGAAATTTCTAGCTTTTATGTAAAGTAAATATTGTCCAATAATAATGATTTTTGCAGAGTTATGATTGATTACTTGAATAAGTTTGTATCCAATGAACCTGGTTAATATTTTGCGAGACTTGTTGCTGAAAGGTAATTTGCAATTTTTCCTTGATGGTTAGATATTATACAAAACTATTAGATGACTAATGGATGATCTCATCCCCTTGGATGACGCAAGCAGTGTATCCATTGCATAGTATGTGGTAGTGCATAGTTTGGAATACATCCCACCTACTATACCTTGCTTGATTATCGTTTACATGCCATTGTCATGGATGTAGTCAAGCATGAGACAATGAACGACATAACCTTAATATGCAAAGTATTCAGACACAGATGAGTAGCACATCTGGCATTTGCACGTTTCTATGCATGAACGTCTCCAGTCGTGCGTTAGTGGTGCGTCGGAGGAGGTATGAATGGGCAGAGAAGGGTGTTCTCTCACACACACCGTCACAGCTCTGGGATGAGGAGTGCCATCTACTACGCTGCACGTCTGCTGTGCTGCTGAGAGGAAAGACAACGAAGGAAGGGGAAGTAAAGGAGGTGAGCGTTTGAGTTTGTCTATAGGATTTCTTTTTTATTTCCAGCATGATTTAAGAGATTGCTGATGCAGAGTGTGATGTTTGTCCTTGTCACTCCCCTCTTTCCCTCTCCTTGCCTTTCACACACCGCACAACTGCTTGATAAAATGCAGTTATTTGCCTGATTAAACCTCTTTGTGGTTTGTGAAGGAATTTG
Source organism: Jordanella pulchra (assembly GCA_034780135.1). Lineage (NCBI taxonomy): Eukaryota > Metazoa > Chordata > Actinopteri > Cyprinodontiformes > Cyprinodontidae > Jordanella > Jordanella pulchra. The sequence continues at coordinate 38,555 of JAUZNJ010010056.1, forward strand.
TTTTATTTCCTACCTCACTTGAATGGATGGTTTTGTAGCATTTGAATAGAGATTTGTATCTTAAATGCTAAAAGTATTAATGGGGAATGCAAAAGTGACCTTAAAGGAAATGTATGAAATAGAACAATATATGTAAAAATAATTCCACTCTTTGTATTAAATGTGATTAAAATCACTGTACATTCTTAATGGGGGAAGAGACATCAGGCTCAGCTGTTAGTTTGACAAGGAGCAGCTGTGACTGCTGACTAAATTCATCCTGTTTGGGGGGGTTGAGGTGATGAGTGTTGAAACACCTGGACAGGGGGAAACACATGCCTTATTTCAACCAATATATAGTAACTCATTACTTACTACTTTTATTATTAAGAGTTCTCCACTCTGTTATCAGAAGAAGTGCCCATTTTCTGACCTTGGAGCTTGAAAGTCACTATGTTCATGTATGCTGTAAGGTAGTAATGTCAGGCTGAGGTAGAGCGATCTTCACCTGCACTGGATAATCACTTTTAAGCTAATCTTTGACAAATAAAATGAACTTGAACTGATGGTTTGGAATAAAGATTGTTGTCCTATAACATATGAGACTTCTTATTCTAAATGGGGAGAAAAAGATTATAGCAAACATACCCTTGGCCACCAGGAGCTATATATCTGAGTTTTAAGACTGTGGAAAGCTAATCACACATCTTAAGCTCATCCAATTCCTCTGCAGTACTAATTCTTAGTTGGGAAGTTAATTACTGACGACCTTTCTCTGAAGAATGGGGCAATATCTCATGAACAGCTTTGATGCTTCAAAGTATTTCACTGAGATTCTTAAAGCTGCGATTTGTCGTTTATTATAACTTTTTATCTTCCTCCAGCTTAAAGAATTCGATTTTTTTTTTTTGTCTGCTTTTATTATCAAAATCTTTCAAGCACAAACTGGATGAAAAGTTTCTTTAAATAATTTTTTATTTTTTGTTTGGGTTCTCAGTTTGATTTAGATCTGAACTGTGGTTGTGCCATTAATCCATAACCTTTACATGTGTCTGCTGATCAGTAGACACATACAGTAGTTGATGCCAACACCATCTTTCACTTTAGGAATGGACGGAGGGGTGGAGCTCAGTATCAGTCCTGTAGCTACTTGGTGCTATGCAGAGAACAGAGTAGAAAATAATAACGTTCAGTTTAGGCAACTGGACGTAAAGTTTTTTAGAAGATGTTTCATCTCTCTTATCCAAGATGCTTCTGCAGTTCTAACTGATTCAGGAGAAAGCATGGATAAATATACTGTAGGTGTGACAAAGAATTAGGGGAGGGGATTCACTTTATAGGGGAAATGGGAGATATTGAAGTTGGAGTTACAAATGAACTAATGAACACATGTTTGCTTAATCCCCCGTTTTCAGTTTCAGTCAGTGTGAATTATAATTACAAGCAGCCGATAAGGGTTATTTTTAAATTTGCTTTTAAAATATCATTTAGCATGCTTACATAGTCATAGTCGTGTCAAATTTACTTTCCACTACTGGTGCTATGTAATTAAAATGTTGCAATCGATCAACCAAAGTAGAGGATAAACTTTACATTGCATAGAAGTAAATAAGAGAAAATGAGAATCCTCAATCAAAACCGAAGATATAATGGCAGAGATGGTATTATAGGATCGAAAATACAGCAGGAGAGACGATAGCTGAAAGGAGCAGAAAGTGGAGAGATTAGTAAAATGGATTAAGACATGAAAATTCATAATATATAACATTTTGCATACATATGGTAAATGGCCTGCACTTGTATGGCACTGTATTTTTCTTCTGTTTTCAACATAATTGATCAACCAATAATATATACATTTACATATTGACATATGCCAAATTTGGTTTCAGTTTTTTATATTTTGTTGCATCGCCTTTAAATGCCAAGTATTCTACACAAACTATATCCGATTTATGCCAAATGATTCTAGTGATGAGTCTAATTCCACCACTGAACGCATGGTGCGACTGAAACAACTGGCAGTAGTTTTACATCACAGGTTTTATAGGTTTCTCTCTTGTCTGACATTATTTGTTAAAGCTTTCTATATGTCTGTCTTTCAAAAATGATTTTTTATGTTGTTTTGCCAGAATCCTGCTATCTGAATCTGTCGTATTTCTGGATCAGCCAAACGCAACTGAGAATAATCTACACTAAACAGACTAAATGTTGGCAGTGTGGAAGATAAGGAGTAGCTCCTATGGGAAGTTGTACTTCTTGAGTTGCAGCAGCAAGTGTGTTCTCTTTTCTATGTGTGAGAACAGCCTTAGGGTATCAGAAAGGTTGGTTCCTAGGAATTCAACCTGTTCCATACAAGAGACTGTGTCAATGAGGATGGAGAGTGGGTTCACTTGAAGCCCACTGCTCAAGGCTGGAACAAACCAGACACAATTTTAGGGTCTGATCTGACAGAAAATGAGAACATGTTAGAATTGTATTTACATCTCATTGAAATGCATGGAGTTATCTAGATTTCACATTATTCTATGCAATTGTGATAGTCTAGTTTTGACCGAGGTGGACCCCTGGCCTATCTTGGTCGGATCTATGCAGCAATATGACCAGAGTGTCATGAGTCGGATGGGAAGAGAAACAAAGTTATAAAGTAAAACACATCTGCTATCGGAGAAATACAAAGAAAAGTGTCTGAATTGCAAGGTACACGAGCTGGGTATGCTCGTACATAGGCCTTGCTCTGGATGCTCCTCAGCCATCTGCTTGAGGGGAGGGGCAGGATAAGGGTGTATGTTTGGATGGGTGTAGTCATGACACTGATGGGCTTTCCTGATCAGACAGGAAGTGTTGGCACTCCAGGTGAGTCCCTGGATAAATGCACACCCAGGTACCTATAGATAGAGCCCACCTCCACCTGCTCCTCAAAGGTACAGGTGAGAAAGAGAATCTTTGTCCCTTCAAAAATCTGTCTTCACCACAACGATATAGAAGTTAATGTATCTGTACCACTTGCATCAGTTGTTCAACCTCCTCTCCGAAGATGGACTCATTGTTTGTGATATGACCTGCCAGTGCTGAGAGTGACAGAGAAAGTGACAGTGTTGTGGATCCTGACAGGTTGAGGTCTGCTGGTCAGGAAGTACAGGACCCTATTCCCTGTGTGGATTCCCTGTGTGGGACTCATTATAAGAGAGGACATTTTCTACAGCGTCAGTAGGATGATGATGTTTAAGGCTGATCAGAAATTCAGGAAGAGATTGGATATAGGAGATTCTTGTCTCTGTGTGGGTGAGGACTTTATGGACCACCGATGAGATTGCATCAGTGTTGAATAGGTTCCTCCTGTACTGACGTGGGTCCCAAAGCACTTCATGACTGCCGATGTTAAGGCTATAGGTCGTTAGTCATCCAGGCCTTTCACTATGGAGCACTTGGGAACAGGGAAGACAATGGTGAACTTTAAGCAGGTTGTTAGAGATGCCAGTTACAGTGAAGTTTTACAGATTTCTGGAAACAACCCGGATAGCTGGTGTACATAGTCCTTTGGTACCCACCCTGGGATGTTGTCAGGGCCTGCAGCCTTATCTGGATCGATTACCTGGAGGGTCTTTCTCACACATGCTGTGGTCACATGGAGGGACGTGTCACCAGGTGCCAATATGACTCTGTTGCTGATGGGGTATGCCCCTTAAAGTGTGCACTCAGCAGGCAAACAACCTGCTGAGTGCACCAGGTATTCAGGAGTCCATGGACATTTTGCATCATTGATAATGTAGCCTGTGATGCATGTGATGCCCTTCCACATGTGCTGTCATTGGTGGTGACATGACCCAGAATCTTGTGGGTGTATGTGGCTATGGCCCCTGCAATACTTGCAGTTGAATGTTTTATTTTTTTTTAACTAGCTTATGCCTCACCTCTCCTGAACACAGTGTCTCTAGCTTTCAGGAGAACTCTCACATCAACATTCTGTTGACTGTATGCAATATAACACATGTACAACCCCTAGTAATTGTGACAGTTTTTTTCCTTTTGATCTTTTCATTCGATTTAATTATGAAGCGCTCTTGTAGCCAAATTGTTAAGTTTGTTGAATTTCTTGCAGTGTTAGTCTTTTTCCTCTAACACTTTTCTCTTTGGCCATTAAAAAAAATTATCACCCACTTCTGTACAACAAATCTTAACTGATTTTTAACTTGATACTCAATGATAATGGGATTTTAATAATCATATGTTAGGAATTTTATGAAGTTTGACTACTAAATACCTTCCTGGATTTTGTCAAATTCATCACATTCTCTAGTTCCCATAGTTGTTTTATAAAAATTACAGCATTTGTTTTTATTAAGTCAGTCTTGCTCCCTTGGGTCACAACTTGTTAAATGTCAACATTTTAAAATTTTCTAAAATATTGGAAAGGTCCTAAGCTTTTTTCCACATTTTAATACCAAAGGGCTCAAATGGAAATTTCAGATTGAGATCTGATATTATGAGGTACTGGACTTATTTGTGGCAAGAGTATGCAATAATAAAACTGAACATAAAATCCAAACACTGCTGCAAATTCTTCAGCAGATGATTTTCATTTGGTAATGCACTGATCCAGTCTGCAGGAGACAGGAATATCAACATCATTCATACTTTTTAAAACTAAAGAGGAACTCTTTAGAATGATACTAAGGATTTATAAGTATTTTGCTTGAACCAAAACAACATAAATCCAGCTTATGTTATCAAAATAAATGTGGCTGAATTAGCAAAGGTACAAAAAGTGGATGAATCTGTATGTAAGTATAATTCAAGGAGGGATCCATTTTACTGCAACAGTTTCTAAGAAAACAAAAGGAAGAGGATGAAGACTGTAAACTCTGTAACAATCATTGCTTAAACATCATTGCCATTCTCAAACATGGGGATTTGTTGCTACTTTCTTTATTGAAAACTTTCTTTATTGAAAAAATGCACAAGGGGTCTGAAAAGTTGAACCAACTCGTTAATAAAATGCTTAAATCTGTTTGCATGAATCAGAGAGCTCAAAACATTGACCATGTGGCTCTAAAAATGAAAACTAACACCTTAAAATGAAATTGGGGTGAGCATGAGCAGTTGAGATCTCGCGAGGACTGTGCCTAAGTAAAATGGCGGCATACAGGTAATGCAAATGCAAAACAAATCCACTCAAAACAAATCCACTCAGGTAAGTACAA
>JAUZNJ010010057.1:1308-17985 GCA_034780135.1 Jordanella pulchra
ACTGATATGCACGGGGAGTGGCCCAAAAATAATGGGCACCGAAACCAGTTGAGCGTCAACCTATAATGATCACAATGTATTTCACGTAAAAAACAACTTAAGAAGCCTTAAATTGGTTAATGTTAACTCGAAAACTTAAGTACAAATAGCAAATCCACAGTGATCATAATAGGGTAAGTTACCTTCCAACAAGCAGGAGGACATCTAGTGGGTTTTAAACATTGTTGCTGCTGATGTTCAGTCTCACCTGTTGCACAGATGCTCTGATTGGCTGGTGGAGGTCCAGCTTTGGTTCTTTTTCCACACAGTGGTTTGCTCCTCTCCATCCATCTGTGGAGAAATTGTTTTATCACTGAAATTGGTCATTAGCAACAGGGTTAGGCTGTCCTAATGATGCTAAAGATGGGTCCACTGCAAAAAGAGGACAAGAAGCCAGTTCAGAACAGGCTTGTTCCTGTCTGACTGTTTTCTTTCTATTATTGATCCAAACTGGGATTAATGACGCTCCATGTTTAGAAGGAACTGGTTTCCACATCCTGCGTGTACGCATAGTAGCGACTCATGACACACTGAGTCTCTATCTCTGCTCCTTTACATTCAGACCTGAACAACCTCTGGGATTTATCAGGCTGGACGTAGTCTAAATGATTTTACACTTGTCAGTAATCTGTTGGATGCTGGTGAGATATCTGTGAAGATCCTCAATCATCCAGATCATGGTCAAGATGGAAAAATGGATGTGAAGTTTTTTTAAAAGGCATTTCACCTCTCATCCAAGAGGCTTCTTCAGTTCTAACTGATGGTGGCGAGCACTGAGATAAAAAAGGGGAGGGGGAAAAGGCAAAAAAAGGGGGGCTCTAGGAGGGATCAGAGCCACATTTTCTTATTTGCCTTTCTTCCCCTCTTCTTAGAACTGAAGAAGCCCAGTTGCCTAAACTGAACTTTCCAAGCGCAACGCTGATGAGAAACCAGCAGAACAAAGTCCAAACCGGTGAGACACTGAAGATTAACCATTTCAGATCCTAGAGATTCTCTCTGCTGAGCCATGTCCATTAGTTACAAACTGGTTCCTTACTCTGAGTCTGATGGTCCAGGATCTGCACTGAAGTATGGAGGGGAATCTTTGGACCAGTCACTCCTCATAGACGGACAACTGGATCCTGGAGGTTCTGCTCTCAGTCTGTGGTTCTGACATCTAAAACACAAACATATAAACCAGACTTAAGTTTTTGTATAAAGCTAAGTCTGAATCAGTTGCATTGTTTAAATTTAAATTGTAAAAGCTCAAACTCGTGAAAGAATATCTAGTCTGCTTCACACTGAGGTGAATTAAATGGAACAAAGTCACATCTCGGTGGTTTTAAGGGTGTTTTGCTGTTTACTTGATTCGTTTTTTAAATTAAAATGTTTTTTTTTTTGCTGCAGAACATTTTTTAGTAACCTTCCTTTTAACACACCCTGAGCCGTACATAAAACCGTGCCCTGTGTGTTTTTTTATTCAAAGGCACAATTTAATAATGTTGCCCCTGAATCTGTTCTTCCCCGTATGTAAACTGGGCCAAGTGTTCCTAATTCAAAAGCTGGGTCCAGTGTTTCCAGTCCAGAACCTCCTGCTTTAGAGATCATTTCCAAACCCGGTTGCTTCTCAGATTCTTGGCTGTTTCAGTTTTCCTCCATCATTGATTCTTAGGGCTTTATTCAAACCCTACGGATTTACTAACTGACATCCTATCTGTTTATTTAGCTTTAAGCTGAAAGAAAATAACATTTGATTTAGAAACAGAGGATTAACCTGTTCAACCTCTTTAGATTCTGGCTCTGTAGAGTCACATGGATCGGTTCCTTACTTCTTCTCTAAGGGTCCAGGTTCTACACTGAAGTATGGAGGTTCATCTTTGGACATGTCACTTCTCATGGATAGGCAGCTGGATCCTGCATGTTCTGCTCTGTCCTTTAGATCCCAATCTTCCATATTCAGTCAGTCTTCAGTTGGTCTAAGAGGGAAACCAGAACCAGTCAGTTCCTAGTGGTTCAGGTCCAGGTAGTATCCTGTAAATTAGAAAGCTGATTCCCATCATGTGTGTAGAGGACCAGAGGAACCTGAATCCAGCAGGTACCATCTAGATCTGAATTATTCACTCCTCCACTAGTTTATTGACTTTGTTGTTGTCACAGCCAAGCCTAATCTCTCCCTTTACTTAATTCCTTGGGCTACAGCTCAGTAACCAACCGGGGTTCTTAGATTTCTAGACTTAGTGAGTATTACTCTATATAGAGCCCCTGTGAAATCTACCGGTTTGGGCGAGTAGGAGTCGCTGACCTTGCTTGCTTTCTTCTTCTGAGGACACACCCTTTCTCACCAAGCAGGCCAGATGATTAGCAGCCAGAAATCCACTGCCCACCATCCGTCTCCATTGTGGGACATGTGACATGATTGCATCAGCTTATTGATTATGGTTTTCAACCACGTTTTCCTTCTTCTTTGTACATAGTAGCTTGGTTGAGTTTCTGAACATTAGTCAAAAGTGTTTAACTTAATCATTTTCGACTTGGAGCTGAATCAATTTTGTTAATAAACTCGTATTAAGAATGGAAATTGTACAGGATGATCTACGCTTCAATGATAAACCATAAAACAAGGAGTGATCTCCCCACATTCTTCTGTCTTCCAGGTAATCACATCCTGTTGATGTTTATTAAGAACCTTTTCAGGTCCAAACTGGACTCATGTTCCCGGTCGGTGGGTCAGAACACACATATGAAAGTTAGCTGTGAGATACATTTTTGTATGAAACCAAATGTCTTGCATGTGGGAAAAAAACCTGTATAAAAAGAAACAAAGTTAGAAGTCTAAAAATATCAATAATGAAAAACGCTCTACAAGTTTGTTCGATCACACTTGTTTATTCTCATAAAATTGATTTCATATATCAGGAGAGGAATTCGACACCATTTGTTCAAATACAGGTTCTGTCTTGATAAAAAAAAAATTAAAAAAATGTACAATTTGACCTGTCCTCATTTAGACAATATCTTTAACCTCCTTAAAAAAAATGTTTATCCGTGCTACAAAATGGATAAATATGGATATCCCAATATTCTGTCAACTCCATCAGATTTTTTTCTGACCTGTTGCCAGCTTGGTGACTTTGTTGCTATATTTAGTGACTTTTCAGACTATTTTCTCATTAGTTAATGTGAGTTTGTCTTCAGAGAGCAGTGAGTGAGTGACCCTCTACCTCCTCCAAAAGGACTGACAGGTGGTCAGACTCGTCATCAAACAGCGCCCGGGGTCAGAGAGAACTTTTTCTTTTGCATGTTGTAGAGATTTTACCAACAGCATGAAAGTACTGATCAGTCTCAGTTTACCGTCCTTGTACGGAGACTGTCACAGGTTTGAGTCCCAGCCAGATGAGCTTCCCCAAACCTCTGATCCCATTTCCTGTTTGCCCACCTTTAAAGAATAAAAGCCACAAGAGCCTAAAAACAATCTCAAAAAAGAAAATGAGTCAAACAAGCTTCCACTTATTCTCCTGCCTAAGTAGGATATAACTATAAAACTTAAAGATAATGGATTTTTTTTTCTTTGAAAGTGTTGCACTGAAATAGATTTATATTTCTACACAGCCTCATCCACTGTATGTGCCTCTGCTAACTGTCTTTATGCTGAATTTTATTACAGACAATTCATTTAAGAAGTTTTAATTCAAGTGAAATGTTACTGAATACTTGGAATTATATCCTTGAGTTTATTTTATTTTCCAAAAGATTCAGAGTGTTTTTAATCAATTTCCGTCTTGCCTTGATGTTTCTCTCACCTACGGTTAGAGCAAAGCTAGAAATGCACCGATCAGGATTTTGGGAACAGATCATTGATCACCAAAATCTTTATCTGCCAATGCAGATATTCCCGATCACTTATCATAGTATCAAATCTATAAATTCCTCAAAACTGTTCGCTCATGTACATTGACATTGCATTATTATATATAAAAATTAGGAGATGTGAAAGTATCAAAAGTTGACCACTTTTAGTAAAAGGGGCAGTGGAGACAAGCTTTGTTTAAAATCCAAAAGAAAGATAGAGAAAACTAGGAAAAGTTGCACTTCCTGCAAAAATGTAGTGTGAATGCTTGTACGGTAAATAAAATATTATATAGATATTTTTTTTTTCTCCCACTGGGATGTTGTTCACCACCTCTAGAACAAGCAGTTCTCATTTAACCCAGAAGGTGGCAGCAGTGATACCATCATATAAAATGTCCTGCTTTAAGTTAGCAATTCATTGCAAACTGACTACTGATCACTCATCATGTACACTCCTGATCAAAATCTTAAGACCAGTCCAGAAATTGTAAGAATTAGCATTTTGCACCATTTAATCTTAACAATGTTAAAAGGGAAAAAAAAAAATCAGTGCAAGAGACGAGAACATTTGAGCAGGGAATTTTCTGAAAACTGCATTTACACTCAAACATGAGTTTTTCAGCTGATCAAAATATATCTATATAATATATTATATAGAAGGAGGTGCACTGCTACAGCCATGAAGGGAATCAGTACGTTTTCCTTTCGCTTTCAACTCATCAAAAACGCAAGCGAAGCAGAGAAATTGTCGGATAAAACCCTCTCACGGTTGTAGTATTTATTTCACTAATGTCTAACGCGAGCCCTCTAGGAATAACCGAAGTATTCCAATAACAGAGTTAATGACTCTTTTTTTTTCCTCACAGAGAGAAAATTTCACTAAGTAACTATAAAATTAGAATAAAATGCGATTTTTACCTTTAATTTCTGACAGAAAGCTGTTTTAATCCACCTGTTTCTCGGAGACCAAATGGATTATATTCTTGTTTTTGTTACTTGCTCAGGTGAAACATTTGAACCAGGAAGGACTGTTCTTCTTCTTGATTTTTTTTATCGTGGTTTGCAAGCAGCAGTTTGGTGGGTTACCGCTACCAACCGGTAAGGAGTGTGGACCAGGATGGACAGACTAAATAAAACAAAAACTATACTCTTTTCCTCTAGCCTCTAAAGACAAAATATTCATAACTCATATAAAAAGAACATTTAAAAACAATTATAATGATAAACTGCTTATTTTCCTCTTCAAAGGTCTTTAACAGTTCTTTTATTTGCCTCTGTCTTAATCTAGTTATTAACCTTTCCTGAATTCTTCCAATATTTCTTCTAATTTCTCAAACCTTCCCTTGTATTCTATAGAACCATCTTCCTTTATTATCATATTCTCACCGTTTTTACCATTTGTCTTTGATTTTCTTTTTGAAAATGCACCCAACCTGCGGTTTACTAACCGACTCTAAATAATTTTTACTCCTGTCTGCACATTTAACAACTCTAAATAATAATACAAGAGTCATACTCCGCTCAAGGACACAAAACATCAAATAGGCACCTGGGGTAGATGACTGAGAACCTCCTTCTAAAGAAGCAGAAAGCAGAGTGTTTTACTAGCATGAGGATTGGATGGCAGGGCTTCCCTTCATTACGAACCAACTGGGAAAAGCTCTGCTGCTGGAAACCCCTGGAAGCTGCTATAGGCCTTTAATAAAGAGTAGCTTCTAGGTGTACATAAAAGGTCTGACTTAAAGTATTGCAGAAGCCATGTGGAGAACAGGACATATGGAAGAAGCTGCTCTAGTCAGCTGAGATTTAACTTCTGATCCACCAGAAGAAAACTTGATGGAGGCTGCTGAAGGAGGACGACCCTTAAACATGCAGTTAAACGCTACAATCAACCAATTCAAATTAAAGCAGATTCCCAGGATCAGTTGGCCTAGTCAAAGTATTGTTAGAAATGCTACAAAACTGCAGGTTGCTCATCTGTTGAGCGTTTATTTGGTTAACAGATAATTCAGTGACACGGAGCACGTCATGCTTTCAGGTATTTTGGTACAGTGTGGACATGTGGATAAACCTCGGCGTCTACTCAGTCTGACGGATAACTACTGGTGATGGATATGCAGGTTGTGTCCCTGCTGATCTAAAACAAACTGTTGGTCACCATTATTCTGGGCTCCCTCTGATATCCAAGCAATCGCTCTAGTTATAATTAAATCACTGTTAAACCTTTGTTTGTTTGTTTTCAAAATAACTTGAAGTGGCGGGCGGATTTTGCTCAGATTTTTACACAAGAGGCGTATTATAACCATTGATAAGTTATTAAATGTTGGTAATGATCTGGGTCAGGTGTGAAGGTTGAGCTCACAAAATGTCGGGGGAATGTGCTGCTTGGCGGAGGTCTGCGCTACCCAAGTGCTTTTCTAGTTTAAAGTGTTGTTGAAACCAGAGATTGCCCGAGCCCAGTTTTTTAAAAGGTTTAATCCGAATGAAATTGATATTGTTTTAATTTGCAAAACCTTTCCTTTGGGATCCAGGAAATGTCTCCATCTCAGTTTTTCAAACCAATGTCTGGATCAATCAGAATCCCCAGGTTATCTGAACAACTGCTGTGTTACACATCAACCAGTAGGTATCAGCATTATGACTCAAATGAGTCCTTAGCTGTATACCCAGGTAAAGGTAACGTTTTATAGCCTACCTTTTCCCATTAATGTGATTGTTGAACAAAGAAAAATAATATCTTACTAATAGGGTTTAATTTAGGCGGCACTGCATGATCCAACTGAACTGTTTTGATCACATGTTAGGGTTTGATTACATTTTCAGCCAATAGTCCACACTGAATCCACCCTTCTTATATAGGTTCAGTTCAATCCATAATTTGTGAATCAAAGTGATTCTAATCTTACTACAAAATTCTAAAAAAAAAAAAAAAACAAAAACCAAGGTTTGATCTGGATCAGAACCAGGATTGGTTACCTGATCTAATCCAAAGCAGAACGCCCTTTTTTAAATGTTTTCTTTTTATTATTCTATTCCAGAATTTACTTAAAAATCAGAGATTAGTTTTGAATTAGTGGGTCCTGGGAATGAAAGCTCCCCTTCAGGAAGTTGCTCTTTAGAGACTCAGCAATGGATCTTCATCACTTTGGCTGCAAATGATGACGAGCCCAGCTAATCTTTGGAAAAATAGGTATGCAAACAAATGCTGGTTAGCATTTTCTCCATCGGCTAATTGAGTAGAATTTCCAAGATGAATTAATTCTTAATATAACAAATATAAGAGAAAAACATTTTAACAGCAAAGAAATCAGCAACACATTAAAATGTATTTATTCTTTTTGAAACCTAAAATTTGAAATGGCATAGTGATTGTTTGTAGAAAAAAAGAAATCTTTGGTAGATATCTATTAAATACCAGTAAACCTTTCCTTTAAAAAGCTCAAATAATGTTTTATTCACTGGACTGAGCATAAAAATGTGTCTTTGGATTGTAAAGGTTGCAGACCCCTGGAATAGATCATCCTATTCTGCAAATAGAAGTGTTAAATCTAGATATTTCCAGGGCTGGTAGAAAGAGATCCCACAAAAGATTTGCAGCAGAATGTGGTTCTATAAAGTATCAAGCCATATACAACCCACACTTTTCAGATTGTTAGAAAATACTTTTTTTTTTTTTTTTTTGGAAGTCTCATCCTTTCTGAGCCCAGGTTCACTAAATTCACCATCTGCTTCACATTTCTGCACTACTTAGTACAAGTTTAAGAAAAAAAATATCTTAAAGTATATGCTTGTGATTTAACAGACTAATTTTCATCCTTTTTTTTTTAACCCTTAAACCGACTTTATTAAACACCAACACCAAGCGAGTCGCTTTATTTTATCACAAAGAAATAAAAGATAAGAGTCTGTATTTGCTCAACTGAGAGGGTTTACTCAAAGAAATACAAACAGAGAATCTGTGTTTAAATAAATTTATAAAAAAAGCATTTTTCCACTGAAGCAGAACAAACACCTATCACTTGTTTTTGCTCATAGAACATAAAACACAAGCTGAAAAGCTTTACTTTTGTCACCTGAAATAAAAAAAAAAGAAATAAAAGCAAAAAAAACAAAAAAAAAACAAGACGAATTAACCCCAAACAAAGATAAACACAGCTGACGATGACAAGGAAAAAAAAAAAAACAAAAAACAAGTGAGCAAATACAAATATGAAACGATGGAAAAATAATAATAATTTTAAGAGGTTAAGTGCAGCACAGGTCAGAATCGTACAGCGTTAGATTCAGTCTAAGTTTTTCTTCAGTTCCATATTTCAGATTATCTGCTCTGGTACTTTTTGTTTCTACATCTGTAACATGCAAGCTCAATGACACGTATGCTCAAATACACACGGGAATATACTTTTTTTTTTTTTAATTCGTAGGATATCTGGAAAATATGACAAAGATCTGTTGATGTACAGTGAGAACCAAGTTTCATTTCCAGAAACTGCAGAGCATCCACTCCATAGTGTTTTTCTTCTTTAAAGGAAAAAAAAGAAAAGAAATTTGAAACAAAAAAAGTAAGACTACATTCATGTCACCGAACAGTCCACATACAAAAACAGCAACAAAAAGGTTCCTGGAATACAGAGTTGAGATGTTTGGATGTTCTTAAAGAGCTTCCTGCTCTGGATTATTGATAGACAGCATCTGTGCCTCGGAAAACGGACTAACACTCCATAAAGATCCAAAGATACAACGGAATACTGCATTTCTACTGATGACTCTGTTAGGTAGGTCGACGTGGAGGCTAGCTGCCGAAGATGGGAATGTGCACACGTCCACAAGCCTGCCTACTGATGATGTCAGTTCTGGTTTAACACTTGTCTGTAATGCTACCTGGAGGCGACTCCTGTTTGTCTTTGGGGGAAGTTGCACGGATAATATTTTGTTCTGAACTTTTCTTACTTCCATCTTGGCTTCTTCTTGCTCTCTGGGTCTCAAACTTAGAAGGTGGTGGTGGTGGGGGGTGGGGGTTTCACAGTCATCAGCTACGCTTCCGTGTCACTTTCGGTTTGGTCTCTAGTTTTGCATTGAGTTTTCTGCTATTAGATACGTGGCAGATAGGGAGGGGTTTGCACAATCGTCAGTGCTTCTTTTTGGCACCTTGAGGGTGGCGGCGGAGGGTGGGATGGACGGATGGAGGGAGGGACGAAGCCCCGAAGAGCAGGGTTAAGGATCAGGAGGCTACTTGTCGTCGGCCTCTCCGGCGCTGTTCGTGGTGCCGTTGTTCCCGACGTTGTTCTCCTCCTCGGTTTTCACCCTCTTGGACTCGGGCTGATCGTGAAGCTCTCCGTTCTGCCTCTTGGTGGGGAGGGAGGCTGAAGCTGATGCGTGTGTTGCCAGGAGATGGAGAGGGTTTGCTACAGAGAAAAAAACCAAACAAACAAAAAAAAAAAACAAACAAAAAACAGGATTTATTAAAACTATCTCTGGCTGCAGAGAGCGGCTGTTTGATACTCAGCAGACTGTTGCTGCGGCGACGGCAGCAACAAACAGTCAGACGGTTTTCTTTAGAGTCAAAGTGTGTGTGCACATGTATGTGTGTCTGAGTCACCTGAACTAGCAGCAGTGCTGATGGGCACCAGGTGAGTCCCATTTTGTGTTATAGTCTTTATAGGAAGCTGGTGCTGGCCGAGCGGGGCTTGTTGAACGATGGTGACGGTGGTCAGGGGAGCAGCCTGGGAGCTCTGGATGATGCGGCCGACTCCGCCTATAGAAGAAGCGCTGATGGACGGCACCGGCTCCACTTTGACTGCAACACAGGACGGAGAAGTGTTACGCGGCGGCGCTGCTGGCGAGTTCTCTGATCAGAACGCTGACCATTAAATCACCTTTTATCTCCTGATGCTCTCCTCCTCCGTTCTCTTGAGGCTCCAGGCTTTCTGTCGAGGCAGGTTGTCCTCCGACGGTCGCCATGGTGACAGCCGGGATCTGGTGGACCAAGTGCACCGTCTGCATGACAGGGGAAGAGCTCACTGATGTGGTTACCATCGCTGTGGTTGCCATGGTGTAGGTCACAGGCTTCATGGTGGTTTGAGGCATCTGGCGCTGCACGGCGATCAGGACGGGCTGGCTGCTGAGGGGGGAGCCTGGGAGGTGGAGAAAAAAAAACAAACTTTATTAGCAACACACTGAACAGCTGGCTTAGTTGGTGAAGCTGATGAAAGATCCAGGGTTTACCTGGAGGATTCTGGGTAAAGCGAGCCTCCTGGATGACAGCCAGTTTGGGTTGGACCGTCTGAGCAGGGGGGGCAGGAGGGGCCTCTGACTCCATGGGGACTGGGGATCCTTCTCTAGATAGACTGTCTGGGGTCTGGACCCCGCTAGAGTGGGCAGACAGCACCCCCATGTGGTTGGGAGAAGCAGGGGCGCTCCTGAGAAGAAGAAGAAGAATCACCGACATGGAGTCATAGATGTAGAGGTGTTTGGGGGGGTTCATGCAGGAGGTAAACCGCACCTGGAGGAGAGGGACCCTACTGGGGTGCGGAAGCAGGGCACTCCCCTGGGCCTGCGCTTCCTAAAGGCCTGCTCTATCAGCTTGCCCTCGGAGGCGGGGTCGATCCTCCAGAACGAACCTTTGCCGGGTTCTTCCTGAGACCGGGCAACTTTGATGAAGTAGCGGTTCAGCGACAGGTTGTGGCGGATCGAGTTCTGAACAAAACAAGTCATTTTCTACTGTGACTGCAAGTCATTCTGTTTAAACAGGGACAGCGTACATCATACAAGCACTTTAAAAGAGCTGCATAGTTCCAGGTTAGAGCTCTACTGCTGGTTCACACCTTTACCTGGATCTGGTAGCTTAGTGGACATTAATGCGACAGGAAGAACACAGATAACTTCTAGATGTGGATCAGTTAGCAGACTGTCCTCTATCACAGTTTAGGGTCAGACTGGGTCACAGAATCCAGTCTGTTTATATCAGTGGTTCTAACATTTTCCATTTAAGACAATAATGCTGCTGTCCTTAAAGATTTGGAGCAAAGAAAATCTAATTTAGTGCCGTTCTGCATCAGCTCTATATGCTGAGGAGAACGTTTGTGTCATTCCCCAGATCTGGGCAACATAAAACTATTCCAGTGCCTTTAAACGGCCCCCAGGTAGCGCTATGGTTTACATTAAAGCATCTTTAAGTATTAAAACAAGGACTGATAACAGATGTTTTCTGAACTTCTCTATTATTTTAATAACTGAAATTGAAAAACTTTCCAAAATAACTATTTCATACTAACGTCTTTTAAATACACCTGTTCCACTGGAAGTTGCTATTATTTCATTTTATCATTCTGCACAGCGCTAAAAATCGTTCCAGTTAGCAGATAAGACGGCTGTTGGATGATCATAACCTGACAAAAGACAGGCGTTCACCTAAAACACAGCGTCACTGTTTATTATGATCAATAGTAGGGCTGTGCCAAGAAAACTGATTAACACTGGAATTTTAATTCCCTTCTATTATGATTCAGAATCGATAAACATGCCCCCGCCAGCCTTGTGTCACTCAATTCTTTTGCTAAAACAAAAGAATTGGATTCATTTTTTGTTTTGAGCCTTACAGAGTTCACCCTGGTAGTGGTTCACCAAACTCTGACAAATACAAGCAGGGAAACAAAACAACAACAAACAAAAACAACAACCCTTGTCTCTTGCCTGCTTCACAGCCAAAGACTTTGGCTTTAGAGTGTGCTGGAGAACGAAGGGTTCATCTGCATGTTGCAGACTGTGGAGCCAAGGTTCACCAAGACAGCACTTTATGAAGAGAATCAAACATTCACCCCTCGCTATATAACCGATACCTGGCGGCTGCAATCCAGCGTTTTGTAAACTTTCATGATGCAAGAAGACACACGATTCTAAAGGTCAACATCATGTTTCTGTCTGTGTTTAAAAAAAAAAAAGGACCCGACTGTCACAGACCTGGTGATTGTGACTGATAACACCAACAGGCTCGCCGCTACACAGATCGACAACTTTGCATTCAATAGATTATGAATCGTGGCTCTAAACATCAGAAATGTGAGATAGTAAAAGAGCTACGGCTGTTTTAGGCTTAAAATAACATAATACCTCCAACAACATCTTTCTACTGACAGGAAGGAATAATAGTATAGTAGAGCAGCTTCAACCTCTATCTGAAGAAAGAACTACAAGAGACCATGTAGATGGACTGACCTGCCAGCCTTTATCAGCTGTTCTGTAGTAGGGGTAGTTCTTGGTGATGTGGGTGTATATTCCATTCAGTGTTAACTGTTTATCTGGAGCCATGGTGATAGCTTGGACTATTAGTTGTGCATAGGAGTACGGAGGTTTGGAGTCATCCTGTGGAAACAGAAAGAAAAAAAAACATGTGAGTTTGTGGAGGAAAAGTTTCTTTTTTAGGTTTGAACAATAATGCTTCAAAGAATATTGTCCTATAAAGATACAGACAAACATAAAACAAGAGGGAAAAAAAAGCATATTGCTTTGTTTGGAATGAATAGCAACAGGAAAATCCCAGAGGCTCTGGGTGGAAAAACTAAGTCCATCCCACGTCTCTCCAGCTTATGAAACTCTTTGACTTTTAACAGCAAAGCTTTTAAAACACAGCGGAGGAGTTTTCACTCCTTTGTCTTTAGCCCCCATTGAAATCCGCAGCCTTTAAGTCAGATAGAGGTCTGAGCTTTGACTGGACCACTGCCTCCCCTCAGTTCTTCCCCCACAGATCAATAAGAGCAGTTTGCTTTACAGAATTGTGAGGTTGTCATACTAACCTGCTAGCTGATGCTAACCCAGCGATTAGTTTACAAAGATGCCTACGTCTGAAATGACAACCAACAGTCTTAAATGTTATAAAATTATGATTAATCTTTCCTCCTAGAGGATGATGGACATCAAGTTGTAAAGAATTAATCGTATAATTTGTAATGTTAACCTAATTGCCAGAGATCAATCAACTGCTTTAACAGGTGTAAAAACAAACAGTCTTTAACACTCTGGGAGATCTCCTCAGATCTGAGGTCTCCTCTGACTAAACAGCTGAAGTGCAGAAGGGTTTGTTATATTTCTAACTATGACTGTATGAACAAACATGCTTTTTAAGAGAGAACATGTTCTGGTTCCCATCAGAAGCAGCTTCTGTTCAATTAGAAAACCAGTAAAGTTTGGTGGTTATGCATCACGTTCTCTCACCTTTGGGCTGTCTTCACCTGAGGCCTCCTTATCGTTTTCTGATTGCGAGTTGTCTCCTATGATTTCCGAGGTGAGAACGCGGCTCGTCCTGTAGCTGGAGAGTCCCGCCCCCCTGGGACTTGATGGACACGAGTTTGCAGCGCTGCAAAACAACAACAACAACAAAAAAAACGGATCAAAACATCTTGTGATTCAGCATTATTCGGATTCGTGCATGTCGCTGTGATACAAAAAGCAAACGCGGCTCCTACCTGATGGTGCCGGTGGGCGAGGGCAGCGGGCTCATGAGGTGGGCAATGTTGTCAGGAATGTTGATGGTTAACGGGGAAATTTGGGGCTGGACGGGTTTTACCGGTGATTCCGGCACGTTCCTTGGCTCCTTCTTGTCGTTTGACAGGGCTGTGAAAGTGATCTTTATACTTGTGCTGGGGAAGCGGAAACAACACCTGCAAGAGAACACGAAGGAAGGGGTGTGACGGCGGCAAAGATCAAGCTGCGAAACGACAGCGAGCGTGAAGTCGCTGCGTTACAGACAGACAGCCTTCTGCCAGGCAACAAGCATGCTGAGGGGATCCAAATGAAGCCCAGAGAGGAGCAGACAGAGACGGCTTCACAACAATCTAAAAGGGGAATACACCAACACCATTATATAACAGATGGGGCTTTAAGTGTCTAATTTTCTATTAATGGGCTCGGCTATATTTAAAACCACCTGCGCAAATCTAAACACAGAAGATGGAAATAAAGAAAACAGTCTCAAAGTTATGAGTGAGGAAAAAAATAAAGCTGGAAAAACTAAGCAAACTGAAAAAGAGGAAGATAACTAATGTGCTGCGTATGTAAAGATGTCTACATCATCATTACGTCCACTTGCAGTCTGGATGAAATTACTCGGTTCTAACAGTTTCCTTTGGTTTCTGGAAATTGTTTTCTGCACAAATGAAAAAAAAAAAAAACAGCATTTCAAGCAGACTGAGCTCTGGATATGGACTTCATAGCTTCCTTAATCCTTTGCAGAAAAGAGCAAATCAGTCTTCCCTCTAATTGGGAATGAATGAATGAAAACATTTAATATGATAACTGAGGCCTGTGGGGTCCGATTTTTACTGCATGGTTCCACCGATGGGAAAACTCTTTAGCACGTCCACCTCTGGGATGACTAGCACTTTACCAACTAATGTCCTGATTCTGTATTAGAAGACTAACAAGTCTTTCTCCAGCTGTAACTGGGAGATTTAGTTGGGGCAACATTTCAGTTGACTTTCATCCATTGTGCTTCCAGATCTGCAGCCAAACTCATGTACATCAAGCCACAGAGATGTCAGGGCAAATATTGACTCTTTACAGGACATTGGCCAATGTTTGTATATATTGCTACCCTTCCGCGTCAAAGGTCAATGTTTTGTAAAAAACATAAAAAATAAAACAATTTGCTTAATTTATCAGGGTGACTCCTCTAGAACATCTGATTCCCGATTGTTAAGAAGCAACTTTATAATGGATTAAATGGGCTTCGTTAGCCGTCGGGAACAGTTAATATATCTTAATTGCCGCAGACGGTTCTCTTTTTTTCCTTCTGTAAAAATAGGTGTGGTCCAAGGGCTACAGCAAATGGCTAATCTAAGATGGGACTAGATCAACTCGACTTCTAGTGTATTAAAACAACTCCAATCTCAAAAAAAGCTCATAGTTGTTTATGCAAGAGCTGTACAGTGAAGCCTTTGTTAGCAATGTTGCCTAGCAGCACAAATCTGTGGTCTAAATCACAGCTGTGTGCTGTTTGTATGTTCTTCCTGTGAACATGTGGGTTTTCTCTAGGTACTCCTCCTATACTCCAAGGACAGAGTGGTTTAACTAATTGGCCTCCTTGATCCAGATCCTGAGTGTGCATGGATGTTGTCGTGTCACGACCAGCAAAGAGTCTGGGTTTACCCCACCCCTCGTAGACCGCTAGAAACAAGTAGCAGCCCCCTGTGATCCTTCTTAGAGAACACCTGTAGAGAAAATGTATGGACGATGGTTTTTGCAAGCTACTGCTAACTGTTAGCTTCAGTCCTCATATCTACCAAGAGTCATTTCTTGCAGAGACGATACTGACTGTTAAAAATCTCAAACAGAACTTTGCCTCTATAACGACTGGTTTTTTCACTTTAATATAAACATTTACACTCCAGATTTTGTTTTGTTTGCATAAAGATTTTCTATTTCAGCTTTGTTTAATTCACCAACACGGTATGAAATCTGATGTATGGATTTCCAAACTTTAAGAGATGTTTTATTAACTTTGGACTCAGGTAAACACCCCTTGTTTTTAAATTTAAGATGAGTGAGAGCGGAAAATCAAAATAAACTATTTTTTTCACCAAGACTGTTCCAAATAAGGCCCATTAATTATACCCAAACAGGAATAAGACAACACTTATCTTTGTTCACCAAAGACTGACGTTGGTAGCAACACATCAGTTCACTTTAAAGCATTGCCTTCCTTTATTTAGGTATTTCTATTATATTTCACAGAGGTTTTTTAAGTTGGGTTATAAATGGAAAGAGTAACTCTTCAATGCGGCACATGTAAAACAGCGGGAGCAGGAAAATAAAATCAGCTAATGCCCCATTTACCTTCTAAGCTAGGTACCACATGTAAAAAAATACCACCAATAACCTTAGCAAAAGGAAGGGTTGACAACACAAAAGCCGATGAGAAATACTACTGAAAACAATAAGGAAGATTATTAAGACGGTTCAAAGGTTTGCTGGGGTAATATTTAGTGATATTTTCACATTATCATGCCTGACATGGAGATTTCATGTGACGTAGCTGTTGTACACACGAAGAGCACGTAACAAGCTAAACACAGCACGTGCATCAACGCTGCAGGCTAACACAACAATAACAATACACACTATGTAAATAAAAAAAACACGAGCGGGTTTATTCATGGGAATCATTTCACACACCTCGCCCTCTAGACTTACATTCGTGGAAGTTGAAGAGGTGGAGCCCCTCTTCTCTGGAACACCCCATCAACAAACACCCCGTTTTTTCCAAGGCATCGGAGGTAGAACTCCCTCGTGCCTGAGCCATCCTCACCGGCCGTGAAGATTTCGAGGTGCCGCCGGGATATGAAGCTCGAGTGGCCCATGCTGACGTCCACTGAGCCCTGGGATGAGTTCCGGCCGATGGTCACCGACCTTTTCTTCATCAGATACTCGAACTCTCGGCCCTCCAGCCGGGCTATAGCCGACCCCAACATCCCGCTTACCACCGCCATCTTCCAGTCCAAGGTGTCTGGTGCAGATTTTTAGGTGTCTATAGAACGGGGAATAAATGCCAAATATAATAAATTAAATGGGTTCGTTTTATGGCCTGGTTAAATTAGATAGGGGGGGGAGAGTCCAATTTTACACTGTGGAAGATTTAGCCAGGAACGTGCCAGACCGGGGACACAACCAAACCGCTTAGGCACACCACGATGAGGAGGAAGGCGGGGTCAGAATGATAGACGCACCAATCAAGAGCCGACAAACGGACGGAAGTCATACAATAGACAATTAATTCCACCAATAAAAAGGTGGCTCTGGCACGCATATGAGTGATGT
>JAUZNJ010010068.1:0-17985 GCA_034780135.1 Jordanella pulchra
GATGGATGGATGGATGGATGGATGGATGGATGGATGGATGGATGGATGGATGGATGGATGGATGGATGGATGGAATTATCTATGCTGTTTATTGACAACAAAGATACAGGATACACTTTATGCGGTTCTGTTTGTAAATATAAACACTCCATAAACCCCTTAAGTACTCATCTAAATAGCACCCATTTAGTTTAATTTAAATTGAGCAGTGCAAGTTAAAAAAAATGGAGGAGTGTGACTACGCTCTGCCATAGTGCGCAAGGACAGTACTCTTGCATCATGGTTGCCACGCACCCCCCGGCGTACAGTTTAATGCATAGAGCATAAACCAGGCTTTATGCATATAGAGGCATTATGATGGAGATATCGCTGCTGGTGGCTACAAACGTATCTACTCTGGGAGCTGGTTTTAAATGTTTTAAATGTTGTCAGCTTTTACGACTTGTAATCGATAAAGAAGCATTGTACAAACACTTCAACCCAAATTTTGCCTTAGAGATTTTTGGTGGCATTAACTAAGTTTTGATTTGTCTGAGATTAACCACTGCTACAGATTATAGGGAACCCCACAGATGCTTATAAACACAATGAAAGGCAAATCCTGTACGTTAACGCCTTCAATCTCTGCTCATTCTGGAAGAATCCAGTATGTAGGTCATAGAAGTGTATTTTATGCAGTAAATAAAAACCTAAAAGAGTTTAAGCATAACCAGTCCATCTTTAATACTGCCCGTATATACTGATTAAAGCCAAACTGCGGGCTTAATTACTGCTAAGATAAACAACACCCCTCTCCTTCTTTTGCCATCAAAGCACCTACAAAGCTCAATCAGTTGCTTAAACACAAATACACACCTCCAAAAAAACAAAAAGAAAAAAACCTAAAGAAAAATTCGTTACACATACACACACACACACACACACAGAGTTTCAAATGCATGTGAAAAATGTGGTTAGTCTCTATGGTGCAGCAGAACTGTGTTTATGGCTGTTAATGAAAACTGAGGCCAGAGTCCCAGAATCCCAACGCTAATCACCATCCAACTCTCTGGACAGCAGAGGATGGAGGGATGAGGAGTGGGTGGGGGTGGGTTGGGTGGGGGTTGGGGGGTGTTAGAGACCACTGTAGATAAGTGCATTCATGTCTGAACAGGCAGAGCCGATGAAAAGTGACTAAAAGTGGGTTCATTACATGCAAGGTTAGCATAACACGATGCCATACAAACCTCCGACTATTCCTTTATTTCTGTAGATTAGTGCAGTATTTTTGCAGTTTTCCTGCAACCCCCTGACTCTGGTATTAAGAAGAGATGTAAATTGTTTTGCGTTTTACTAGTAAAGTGGAAGAGTGGGTGGAGCACTCCTTTAAACTACCAGTTATAAATTCTTATTACTTGACTGGCTGTTGTTGAGTAATAACTGAGTAGATAAAAGACCAAAACTAGCCATTATTGCTCAAAAATAGGATTCCTTGTGTGAGGGATGTACTTGTAATGATTCATTTGAAAAAAAATATGAATACAAATAATTTCACTTATTGCTACATCTTTGTCCTTCACGAAGCATAAGTATTTATACCAAGTTTTCTACTGCATCGGCAATATTGCCTGCTGGTGTAAAAAATGCAGATTAAGTTTACTGAGTCGGTTTAAGGAACTTTGTCTTTCATGGCTCAGAAATATAAGGTTTGTTATGTCTTTTTAAGAGTTTTGCTCATATCTTTGGTAAGGCTGAGCTATTGTCATATTAGCTATCCATTAGAAAAATAGAAAATTAGAGGTCAAATAAAATGAATAAAGTAATATTCAGATGATCTGTAAAACATTTGAAACAATATGTTTTTATGACTGATCTAGAATTAGAAAAATGCTATTGATGAGCCTAATATTTCTGAAAAGACAAGTTTTTAGAAGTTTTATGGAACTTTGTCTATTCAGAAATCTTATTTTTTGCTCAGTGTTTTAAAATCGGTCAGTGGTGATTGATTTTCAGTGTATGCATGTGTTGGATAACACTGAATGCTTTTAGCATAATATGATAATAATCTATGTGTTTACTGGTGATTGTCGTGGATGGAAATGAACACTTGAGCTCTGAGCTGCTGCTTTCACCATGCATCAAAGAGTTTATTAAGCACACTACTGCTCTTTGAGTCAGAGTGCCATGAAGAGAGATGGCTGCCTAGAGAGCACTGTGTGGTGAGACTTGAAATGGAGGTAGAGATACACAAAACTCTACTTCCCTGCTCCGCTCAGACGGTTCTTTCCCTCCGGTTGGAGGTTATTTTACCCCCCCCCCCCCCCCCCCACACACACACACACACACACACACACACACCACCTCCACCACCCCCATGAAAAGAGCTTTTTCAAAAACATAACATATCCATTCATATGCAGATGTTTGCAGAGAATAAGTAGACTGATTTAGGATAACCAAAAGCCTACAGTAGCTTAAGTGATCATTGATCATAACGAAGATATGTGTAAGTAGGTCTATATTGTTAGTTATATATTTTCGCAAAAGGGTTTCTTTAATTTATTTGTGCTCTTATACTTGTCTTTCCTTGTGTTCCTCTGTCCCTGTTATAGGGGGTTTTGTCCTCCAGCTCCACCTTAGTTTCTTCTTCTCTTGTTCAGGGTCCTACGGGACCATTATAAATATTAAGTTACTAATTTCTTCTGTCCTTTTGTCACTCATTTCACTGGGGAGAGGCAAGTTTTATGATCCATTGAAATCCTTTCATTTGAACAATGTAAATGAAAGCATTTCAATGGATCATAAAACTTATTTTCCTTCTGTATTAATGAAAAAAAAAAAAAAAAAAATTGTTAGATAGGTGTTTGGATATTTTCATTTGATTTGCTATTACGCCTTTATAATATTTGATGCATGCTAACACTATTATTTTGTATAGAACTGGAGCACACGCTATGTGCTAATGCTAATATCTCCAGATTGACAGGTATGTTAGCGTGCCTTTTGTCACTTGTTTCACTGGGGAGAGATTCTGTTAGAGAACTGGAGCACACGCTATGTGCTGATGCTAATATCTCCCGATTGACAGGAAGTCCACCGGTCACATATGCAGAACAACATCTCTGATCGGACAGTATTTGAACCTTTAACTGCTTAGGATACAGTGATGGAAGAGCAGACCGGCTTTGAGAATAAAAGTTTGAA
This sequence comes from Jordanella pulchra, assembly GCA_034780135.1. Taxonomy (NCBI): domain Eukaryota; kingdom Metazoa; phylum Chordata; class Actinopteri; order Cyprinodontiformes; family Cyprinodontidae; genus Jordanella; species Jordanella pulchra. Next base: position 3,184 of record JAUZNJ010010068.1, read on the forward strand.
AAAAGTTAACCTGGTCTGAGGTAGAGAAGGAATTTAGTGGAAAAGACATAAAGCACTTCATTCTGCCTTTTATCCGCAGCTGCAGGTAATGGTTAAATTGTGTAAGTGATGCCTTCTTAGCACATTCTATGGTATAACTACACGTCCATCTCTTTATTATCAGTTCAAATCAACAAAAATCCCCACATTTTTAACATGACATGTTTTCATCATTTTTTATGTGTATTTTCATGGAACTTGATGGAAAAGGAAAAAATGTAAATCAACTTAGTAATTTTCACAGAAAGTGGTAGAGCTGGTTTTTGACTTTTTTTACAAACTGGAATAAATGCACTAAAAAAGAAGATAGGAACAGATTTGTGAAATAAGTTCTGTCATAAGAAACATTTACCTCAGATGATGGATCAGTTTTTCTTTTTTTGTTGCTAGTCCTGTACCTCAAATACAAGTATTAGAATTGCACTTCTTTCTTGACGTCTCTGATTGGCATGTACCATCACTACGACTGGCTGCTATGATAATAAAGTACTGCTTGCATGAATGCAACACATCCATTAAAACCTTGTCCTTTACTGGTATGTAGTTAAGTGTAGTTTGCTATCTCAACCTCCTGTTTATTACAGCAAGATGTTACATCAGCGTATGACGATGTTACACTTTGCACTGAATAATTTGGCTGATTCATGGATGGAAACACATCTAATTCTTTTTCAATATTTCAAAAGTTTTCTTAAAATTTGTATGAAAATTAGATGGAAAAATGTTTAAGTAGATCACTGAGCTCCAACGGCGTATGGCAGTCAGGATTTTAATCCAACAAAACACCTTTGGAATGTGATGGAACAGGAGATTTAAAATGAAATACTTTTATTAAATCTATAAGCTGGAATGATGGGAAATGTTTACAACAGACAAAAGGTTGTCCAACCTGCTATCAGTGAGTTTTATTTATTAACTTGGCCTTTGAGTGTAAGGGATAGAACAAACCTCCATGTGTTGATTATCATCCCTGCAACCACTGCACATATACAACATGCACAAAGCCTAGCGTATGTCTCCACATTCAGACACCCAGACAGAAAGACAGAGATACAAAGAAGCCAAATGATTACTGAAGCCAGAAGTCAGCAGCCCGGTGCAGCAAGAAATGTGTGTGTGTGTGTGTCTGGGTCTGTGTTTTGTGTGCGTGTGATGTGTACTCTAATGAGGAGACTGAGGACAGGCCGGTTTTCAGAGAAAAAAACTCTAAATCCCATTATTGCGCTGGTTAGTGTGTGTTTGCGCAGTTTGTGCGTATCATTGTGAGTTTGTCGAGCTGTGTGATTACTGTGGGTTTATTTTCAGTGTGTCTGTGGATACGTATAGGTCTGCCTGTGTGTGTCTGTGTGCATGTCCTACTGTGTCCACAGTAAACAGCGACTTCTCATTAAAGCTTTCCGCACGGCTGCGAGTGAACATCGAGTCCTGGAACCTGGATAATCCTCTCCACAACACAAATACTGCTCGCACACCCACAAACACACGTACACACACACACACTATCTAAAGCTCTGTGCAGCACCTTGACATGCGGGCCTCATATCAACTCCACGGTCACCTTAAGGGGGAGATAATATATAAATAAAAGATGGGAACAGAAGGGATAAAGAAAGGAAAAATATATGAGGAGCAACTACAACAACAGACAACAAAAGATTTTCAGCATGCCGAAGATGTTAGAGGAATGAGGAGAAGGAAGCTTTGGGAGGACGGATCGAGGAGATTAGGGAAGTCAAGTCACCAAAAGGAGAGGAGGAGGAAGACAAAGAGTAGAGGAGGAGCAGCCAAGGGAGTGGGTGTATTTGTCATTTTAATCCTCTCCTATTAGCAGATCCTCTGTGTGCTGTAAGGATTAGCTTGTTGTTTGAGCTCTAGCAGGTCAGAGCAGGGTGGGGGTGGGGGGTTGGGGGAGCGCTGAGGATAAGGTCCCTGCGCGGAGCCTTCATCATCGGGCGCAGCATCCAACTGAGGGTCTCTCCTTATCTCTGCCTTCTGAGAACGTTCACCATCCGGTTCTGGGTCACGTAATGTTTCTCGCATTGATTGCTTTAAGTTCCCTCCCCCCAATTAACCTCTTTGCATGGCAGAAAAAATGTTTAAACTCACATATCTAAACAGGAGGGAAAACTCATGTGTTGATAGGCAAGATAAAGGCCATGCACGTATCAGGTCAGAGAGAGGCTGCTGCTCATAATTCATAACACACACGGGAAGAGTCACACACCCCAAAACAAAACCCACAACTCAGCAAGCGGATGCCGTGTTTACAATTCGGGTCACACAGCTAGAGATGAAAACACAAGCAGAGGCAAACATGGGTCAGTGGTGCAACCCCTGCTTCTAATGCAGAGCACAAATGCACAACAAACACACTCAAGTTAAAGGACAAAGCTCAACAAGGAGTGAGCAGACATGCAATATAATGCATCAAGCAGAAGGTTTCACGAACTTCCCACTCACTTCGAAATGGTTATGCATGACGGATCACAACTGTCAACGTCTTGGCTTATGGTTAGGCTTTAGGGAAGAGTTAACTTTCAATAATTTGAAACATTTGATAGGTTGAAATGGATGTGGAGGTTGTAGCTGAGCCTACAAAGCAGAATTGAGGGAGAGAATGTGTCAGATGGCCTGCAAACAGTACACAGTCAGTCCAGCGATCATATCACATCACATCAATCTGTGGCTTGGATGTATGTGTACGTTGGTGATGGTTTGGGGACACATTTGTGTAACTGTAAATCCGGCAATGGTCTTCCACGTTCTTTTGTATTTCATAAAAAAATATAGGATTTAGGAACATGACTGCATGTATTGTGTGTATATTGCATGGAGGGAAGTGCTGTCCAGGGGGTAGATCTTCTTCTGCTCCAGTTAGAGCGGTCACACACCAGCCCAGCCAGAAACGGTCCAATTCCTGGGCATTTTTTGTTGACCTCTGACCCCTGCTGGTTGAGTTCACGTCCTGAGGGATAGTTAGATCTCTCATCTATTTGGACATCTTTTTACTTAGGCACATAACAAGTCCAGTAAGAGTAGACAGAGAAATATTTTCTTTATTTTTTAGAAGAAAGTCGTCTAATTGTCTTCTGTATGGGATGTAATATTGTATTTTTGGTCCTTTAACTCCAAATTCTTGTGCTATAGTTACAGTTTCAAGTATTTCTATATGTCAAACTGTAAATCTAAAGTTTTTTTTTTTTTTTCCAGAAAGAAAATGAGAACCAGTAATGTTAGGCAGTGGCATGTCTCAAGGGGAAGGCCAGATCAACCTATCATCAGAATTTTTAAAGTAGAGCTTTATCTACAAGGGTAAATACTAAAATAAAGGTTTTCTTCAAGGATTTATACATGCTTCAAATGTATAGGTTATTTTTTCTGTGCAGACTTACGGAGTGTATTGATGTAAACCAGTAAATATATTTTGTGATTTCTATTAGGTTAAAATGTCTTCCAAAAAAATTTCCATCCCAACTTTAAATATTTTCACAAATCCCAATCTGTTTAATCTTTAACATTCCTCCATAAAACCCAGACTTCTGTAGTGTCAAGCTAATAGTTCTCCCATCAACAGATTTTTCTTATTAAAGCTGTTTGTTTTAAGTCACTGCAGATTTCTTTACTGCTTCTATAGAATATTATCCCTCCCTTTTTTGAGACAACTCCAAACATCAGATTTCTATTTGTAAACCTTTAAAAGCCACACATCAGATTTGAGCTTCACTAGTTCTTGCTCTATCACAACACATAACATGGAAGACTATGGTTGAAACATGATAAAAATGGCAACAAAAGTAGCATTGTCAGTGCTGTTGTAGGGCTTTCTAAATACTGTAGGGAGGCAATGGAAGAACTGTTGACTTACATTAAATACATACACCTAAGTGGTGTTGTTTGTCGGTTAATTATTTAACCCCTCTGCCATTTTTTCATTTTCAGTTTTGGCTCCTTTTTGTTGTACTTTTTATGAAATGAAAAGGAATCTCAATAGTTTTGTCAGCTTAGCGATTGAAGCTGATTCTGATTCTAACATGTGGAAACACTATACTATAGTCTGCTGATTTAATTTTTTGTTACTTTCATGATAATAAAATTTAATTTTATATTTTAATTTTACATAGACCTTCAAAAGATAACAACCTAAGTGGAAATATTTAGGGATATGTAATTCATAATCTTATTTTTTAGTTTAAAAATGAAACAGTATGATACTGTATACAGTAGAGAAGAACTCTGTCACCTGATCATTTATTCAGGTTTAAAGATGCTTTCTTAGACGACAAGCTCATTAATTCCATAATGTACACTGAAATGAGAAAAGTAAGAAATCGTTTATAGCAGATACTTTAGATTTAAAAGGTCCAAACGAATGAGTGTGGAGGGATGGATGAATCAGCACATAAAACTGCGGCTGGAAGCAACTTTCTTGAGACATTCCCATCTATCTGTTCTTCAAGCGTCGCCATACCCGCTTTGGGCTTCGGGAGATTCACTGAAAGGTCATGGAGTTAATCAGATGTATGAGTTAAAGTGATGTACTGACATCGTTAGGGTTTGAGGGGTTTAACGGAGAGTGGCGTTTTTTTCAGATATGAACTGCTTTGAACCATGTTTCTTTTTTTGCAAAATTCATCAAATACATCAATCTATCACACAAAACTATTTTTGTTTTCCTTTATATTCACTCCTTTGGCTTACATTGCAACAGGAGATCATGTTTAAATGTCAGGTTATGAAACATTTGCAAACCTTCTGGATGTAATATAAGATTTTTAATGTGTCCATCCTGGACTAGATAGAGTCCAGGATGGTCTAAAAAAATTTAAAAAGTAAAACTTACCAAGACTTTACCCACATTTACACTCTATAAGAGTTAGTTGGAAAAAGTAAGGACAGTATGGATTTTTCTGACTTTGCACATTTCCCTCCCTGCTCACCTCTTTAGGGCACAAACTATTTCAGGGTCTGCAATATCTCAGCTATCTATTTCCCAGCTGTTTTGTGTTTAATTTCTTTCTTTTGTATATGCTTCCTTTTTCTGCCTCTGTGACCTGCTAATTTTCCCACAGGGAGAACAAAGTTTCATCTTTCCCTATTAAACTTAATTTATACAGAATGTATGTGCATGTGTATGTGTGTTTTTGCTTAAGGAAAAGGAGACAAAGCCGTGTGATAAGCTGTCCTTGTCATTCGTTTGTCCCTAGCAGAGTCAGTAACCTTAACAAGGTCTGTGTGTCCGCCTGCTCTTGGGCTCAGTGGCCATAGTCTCCAAGGGGTCTCTGATTGGTGTCCTCATCTCAAAGCCGAAATGCTGTGGACCCACCTGAATGCTTACCTTTAATCCCCTCAGGCAGCGTCACTGCTAATTAGACAAACAGAATGAAGGTACTGGGTCCATCTTTGAAAAACATTGCTGACTTCCCTCTTCTACTGATGGGAAGATTCTCAGTTTGGCTTTGCTGGGTTCAGTACAGCCGAGATACACCTACAAAGGTTTCCAAATCTCACACACATTTTATATATATATATATATATATATATATATATATAAACAAAATATAACCTCAAGAATGGTAGTTTTTAACACTGTTTAAGTAAAACCCCCATTTATTGCTTAGTGATAGTGCTGTCATCACTTGAAAGAAATTTGAACTTGGTCTGTTTGTTGATCTAAGAAGCAGGCATTTGAAAACATTTAGACAATTTGAACATGATGGAGTACAGGTGAATGAAGAGCCATTCAAGCAGCAGGTAATACGGAAAAATGAATGATTATCACTAGTCATTCTCATGGTAACCCCCATCAGGCCATGGGTAAAAGTTTTATAAATGAAGATGTGAACAGGCACGTGTGAATGTGTACCTATGTTTAAATGTATTGATTCACTCACTCAGTGGACTTTTGGAGAAGCATGGACTAATAAGTTAAATAGGAATCGGGAATATTGTTGGTTTTTAGGAATTATAAGAAGGTAAAGGGATAAGGGATTAAACACGTTTTACTTCTTCATATGTCTTTTCATTTGTCTTTAAAGACATAAGTTCTAACAATTATATATGTCATTAATTGTCATTAATCCCTAATTAAATACTTATTTAATTGTTTCATTCATTCAATGTTGGCATAATAATAGACTTAAAAAAAACTAGGGTTAGGGCTTTAATATGTTAACTTCTATAAATTAAAAACTGAAAACAGTTCAATGCATTTTATTATACAAACTAAAGTCTTGAGCTAGAACCTTTTTTTTCACTGTTTCTTGTACACCGGCAAATCTGGTTTTGAATATAAATGGTTGTTTATGTTTACGATATATGGTTTTTGATTATAATACAATTAACTGCAGTTAATTATTTACACTCCCTGTAATTAGCTCAATTAAAAATTCTAATCTAGTCCCACCACTAAAAAAACATTAATATTAAGGCCTGTAAAAACGTCAAACTATCTATTTAAACACTCTTATCCATAAAGTTGTCCTGCTCTGAGGAAAGCCATAGTGGCTTTCATTGGATTTTTTTACATCTCTAACAGTAACTGAGCTTCTACAGCAACTCCATTTGTCAAGATGTTTCACTGCCACTTTTGCAAAGTATTAAGGGATTTGTTTGAATTTGTAAAGATGGAGGCATTATAAGTGAATACATTCAGTTCATTCAATTAAAAATACTTGAGGCAAATTAAATGTTGCAGTAACTCATAGTTTTTTTTCCGACCAGTTGTTATAGTTGTTGATACCTTTATGTAGGAAGGATCTTCTGTATTGGTCTTTTTTGCACCAGATCTGAACTACAGACACTCTGTTGTTGTTTAAAAATCAATTGAAGAGGATGGTTGCTGTTTCCCATAATCTTCTTCACTTTATAATGAATTCTTCTTTTTGAAATAATCAAAGGTTCAAGGGAGTTCCTATAACAGAGCTAACCTTCTTTATCAGCTTGCTGAGCTTTTTTAAGTCATTTTATCTGATGCTGTTACCCCAGCAGATGATGGAGGAAGAGATCACACTCTTCACAATAGACTTCTAGTAGATATGTAGCATCTTTGTGCAAATAACAAAGGACCTAGCTTCCTGAAAAAGTAGTCAGTGTCACAGTTTGTTATCCAGGTGAAAACCAAGGTATTTATACTCCTCCATAAATTTAAGGTATACTGTTAAAGCAGAGATGTACTCTTGGTTTATTAAATCATAATGTTTGTAGAAGAAAAAAAATTGTTTACCAAACCACTGGTTGCAAAACTGTTACATGTACTGAAATAAAACAATTTCTCAAGAGGACCGGTTTGATAGGGGAAATATTGTTTTTCATTTTCTTTTTTTCATAAACACCCAAGATAATTTTCTGGGAGATCTAACACAAAGATATAAGGCCTTTTCAACTCCCACAAAAATCTTGGACAAAGTCTCTCCTTGTCAAACTTCAGTTTTTGTACATATGTCTGTGGTTCTATCGGACCAACTTTGTCGTACTTTGAAAAAAACTAACAAATCAATTATGTATGAGGACCCTGTATCTGACAGATCCAGTTGTTACAAACTAAACGTAATGTCCACAGACCATTTTCACACTATTGGGAAATGGGGTCAGTATGTGCTCAGTCTTAAAAGACTCGATCCTTTGACCATGACGCAGCCTCTCTTGCCCTCTGCTGTCACTAAAAACAAAACCAACCCCTCCACCCCATGCACACTCTCACGCTTATCGCTCCTCACAGAGATTTGACTCCGATTCTTCTCTTCAGTCGCTTTCTTGGCTGCTTGCTCTGTCTCTCTCATAGTGTAGCCTTTGTAAACGGATCCCCGGCCTAGGCCTGCATTTGCATGGGCGGGAGCCAATAAGGCATTTGGCAGGGAGAAGGGGGCCGACTGGGAGAGTAAGGAGGAGAATCTTATTTCCATATATAACGAGGCCTTTTCTGGAGGCAGCTAGAGACCCAGAAAGCGCAGGGAAATGGATTTATTTATGTATGGTTTTGTCAAAGATCTCCCCCAACGCTTGAAGTCAGTCCAGGAAGGCAATTATGCACTAGATTGCGAGAGAAGCATTTCTTTACATGTTATTTAGTCTCTTCGGTTCACTCTTCCATTCCCCTTACATAAAAAAATGAGAGAAAAGATCAGCTGAGGAGTAGTCGAACCGAACCGGGCTGATTCGTCCGTTATCGCTCTTTCTTCATGTCTCATTTTTGTTGCGATCAAAGCAGCAGCCTTTCATCTGCTGCCTGCTACTCTTGCGCTCGGCTTGGGGCCCATTTCAGAGAGAAGAAGCTTCAGGGCGATAACTTACCATCAGCTTTGCTTTCTTGATTTTACTGTAAATGTCAAGGAAAACTTGCCCAAAACCAGAGTGAGCAGAACAACAACATGATGTGGAAGACGCCAAGAGTGCTTTTGTTCTTATCAGTCGAGATGAAGAAGCAAAAACAGAGAGGGTTAGAACAAGAAATGCTAATGCATGTTATATTCTCCAGGATTTTTTTTTACATTTTTTGCCAGTTCTAATCTGCGATGCAAAAGAATTAAAGCGTGGAGCTGAGGCGTTATCTCCTGCACACAGCACAAGAAAGAGAGGGAGAAAATAGGCGAGAGCTGAATAATGAATCAAACACACTACAAAGCCTTTAACATTTCCTATACTTCACCTTAAATATTGAGATGACTGCCTCTCAGCCCAATGCTCATCTCAGGAAAACAGAAGTAGGAACTTTTGTAGAAACATTTGCTATAAAGATCCCTTCATTCTGTAGGTTTCTGGGTTCTTGATTGACTCCCAGCTTTCTCAGCTTGCTATCTGTAACTGCTAACCAAAAGTTATTAACACAATGGATGAAAGTCACCATCATGAAAAACTGCAAATTTCATAAAGTGTCTTAAAATGGTTGGAAATTGATTACTTTCATCTCTTTTGGCAGAACCAACAAATCAAACCTGAAACATTACATTTTACAATGACTTAGTTTCTGCTTTAAACTCAACTTAGGAACCATTCAAATAAAAAAAAGAGACATATTTGTATTTATTATATAAAGTGTGATGCAACATCCAGTAAGAATGATATTTTTCATTTCAAACATGAGTTTGTCTAAGTTAAGCTGATATTTTAATGAAGCTGTTTTTTATTAAGTCTATTTCCTGCTGCTAGATGCACATTTCTTCTTTTCAGAAAACGTTACAATAACAACACAATTATGTAAGTCAAAGTTCACTTTGATTCTTAAGCTTAACCTGGAGGTTGTGCTGCTGGAACCTAAGCAACTAGCCACTTATATCAGGAGTTGTACAAGTGTTTTGTTTGGGCCATTAACTTTCAATAGCTACAGCTTTAATGAGGGTATACACAATGCTCAGGGACTTAATCACTATAAGATCTGGCCTTCTAATAATGCAGATCAAGCTTAACTGAAATTATACGAAGAGGGAAGTGAGTTAGTTTGTTGTTAAATAACCTTTTGTTTCAAAGGTGTGGATTTTAGAAGGGGTAATCAAAGACAGACTTATCTTTCTATCAGATTCTAGCCAAGCTTTGAAAACACGTGGCTTCTTCAGATTAAACACTTTAAACAAAAATACCTTGTGAGTTTCTTGGTGTTCAAACGCCATACATCACTAACTTAAGCATTGTGATGCATTAAACACTATTCATATAGAGGATGAAGCAATATAGTCATTCCAGTTCAAACAGATCAGGACTTTGAAGGATGACTATCATGAGTTGAAGGATGATAAAAATAAATCCCGCCCAGTGAGGGAGAGTCTTTTTTTTTTCTTTGAAACTGACACGCTCCATAGGCGATTTTTCTCTGTAAAACTAGAAATTTTATGGTCCCTGCCTGGCTAAAAAATGGTTAATAGCGGTTAAAGAAGATAAGGCCTAAAGCTCCTGCAGTTTAACATATGCTGAGGTGCTAATGGAGCCCTCAAGATGCTCCTGTCTGTATTGTTAACTGCCAGCAGTGAACTTGAAGCCATGGAAGCACACGCAACGTGAGATTTCACAGCTTCCCCCTGAAGATAATCTGATGTTAATTACCATGGGGTGCCAATAAATCACTCACAATCATGTCATAAACATGAAGGGGTCCTTCATGCATCATTATAGCTTTGCAGAGAGGAGCAAGCGAGTGCAGGCCTTGCGCCGTCACACCCTCAGCTTTGCATAAAACTCCCTTCATTATCCCACCCCATCATTTTACCTCACATGACAGTGGGGCTTTGACTTTAACAGCCTCCGTTGTGTCTCTCTTCACATTCGCTCATGTCACCGATGTCAAATTACAACCTGTCACCACAGTGAGCTAAGGCTTCACGTGGAGCTCCATAAAGTTGTGTTAATATGGGCAAGAGGACAGAGGAGGGAGGTAATTATAGACTTTTCAACTCTTTATTAGAATCGATTATGTAATTCATGCATTTAGAAGCATTCTATAAAGTGATTAATTAAATTTGCATTTAAAATATTCATCCATCTATGTTTTATACTCTCTTTATTATGCCTCCAAACCCATCATGTAGTGGGTAGGAGGCTGGCAGTCTTTCATAGAGTTGTTTGATTACAGATACCACTTAGTCTGAAAGACTTTAAACATGAAATTAAGGACTCCTAAGGACTATGATCTGAATCATCAGTCAGTTAGTTCCAGATTTAGCTGAATACTTCTTTCTGGCATAATCTAGGAATTTATAACACAGATACCAAATTAGAAAATCACAGCCAGGAAACTGAAATGAAAATAGAAAAGCAAGCTTTGAGTTTCGATGCTGAATTTGAGAGGCGTTTGCCAAACGTTGCCTGAACTGGGCTGCTTGCACCACTTACCATCTGCTGGCCATTACACTCAAGACTTCAGCTTACTGTAAAGCCTTTTTTTTTAAATATGATTAGTGGAGTAACATATGATTAGGCAAAAAATGTTGTTTTTTTGATGAGTTAAATCACAGATGCTGAGATACCAAAAATACCACAGAACCATAAGACTTGACAGGCTGGCCTGGTTTAAATATAGTTAGGAGGAGCTGTTGTCATGTAAGTCTTGGAGAAATTTTATGTTTTTATTTGTTTTTAATTTTACTTACTAATGAAGCTCTTTAAACATTCAAACTCTATTGGTTTAGTGGGAATATAGATCTATTATCGAATGGTTGCCCTTGAATCTTAAATCATTACCAGTTTACATACTGATCATTTGTCTAGAAGTAGGCATCAAATAACAGTTACCAGCTTGATCAGGTGAAATCCTATTAAAAGTTATGAAAAAACGGTCTGAGATTGAATGTCTTGTTGTTGTTTTTTTTTTTTTTTTTTTTTTTTTTTTTCGGGCTTATGGTTTTGATTTTTAAAACAGGAAAAAGTTCTTGTCATCAAACAGGTTTTAAGCCCTGCCCTAGGTTTAGGACAGTGAAGCTGAACTCAGCATTCCTCAGAATATTTATTAATTAATTTATAATTTATCAAGGCTTGAATTATATTAACAGACATCTTTAAGTTTAGTTTATTAAATTTGTTTCTTTGTCTGAAACTCTAAGTTTTTTAGCTTGAGTTTTTTTTTTTGCCTGGTATAACAGTTTTCATTGATGATCTGAACATTTAGGAATGCGGAACAACAATACAAAAACAGAAGAATTCTTTAGAGGTAAAAATATGATTTCATAGCACTGTACATTCCTTATATGCATGAATATTCTTGAGGCTTTAATAATTTATTAGAGTCATTCTTTTTCAAGCACCAGTGCTTTTAAGGGTGTAATTGCTGTTTCGGGCATTTCAGGCATTTCATGCATTTCTTTGGCAGGACTTTAATATATGGCTGTTTCAATGCATTATCTACTGATTAAATGTGCAAAGTTGGTGGTAAAGAAGGACTACCTTCAAAATGCTTTACTGTAAATCAGCAACTAGACAGGCCACACCTGTAAGGAATTGGTTCATATTTTCATATCACAATCAGGCTAATTGTAACTTTGAACTGCGAGTTTATTCCATCATCCTTTATTCATGAATGAATTCTTTCAGTCGTACTCAACAATGATGACCATTGGAAAGGGATTTTATATATTGGCTGCTAAATGAAAAGTCTTATCTTTGGACTCACCTCTCACTTGTCTACATGACAATAGTGCAACATTAATATTCTGCTGTCGTACTTCATTCAACTTTGTTTCACCAACATCCCTAAAAAAACGTTTTAACTCAGACTTTCCACTCTTTTCTGGCTGAAATCATTAAAGACGTGACATCCAAATAACATATCATCAAATAATCAGCAATTTTAGAATGGCAAATTTAAATATAAGAAATATTAAATTTAGTCAGTAAGTAACTTTCTTCGCAAAATGTTCAGGTACAATTTCAAAGGAAATGGTGATTGACCAATGTAATGATCTGAGATTGTTTGACTGGAGGCTGAGTTAATGACTCGCAAAGAGTGCATGTTTTAGGTGAAATAACATTTTTTGTAGTGAATCCTAATCTGTTTCTCATAGATCAGTTTGTCATCCTGGAACAATATAATGACCTGAATCACAGCTTCAGGCTTTGCACGAACGCAGTAACAGACAAGCCTGTGAAGGTTCTCAGTCATCCAGGTCATGGTCAAGCTTGGAAGGTTCCGTTTAGGCAACTGGACGGGAAGTTTTTTAGAAGAAATTTCACCTCTAAACCAAGAGACTTCTTCAGTTCTAACTGATGCAGGAGAAAACAGGGATAAATATACTGCAGGTGTGACAAAGAATAGGGGAGGGAGGAAAAGAAACAAAAGGTGACTCTGATCCTTCCAACATAATGGCCAATATATTTGAGGGATTAGAAAACTTCATGTCCAGTTGCCTATAATGAACCTTCCAAGCCAGTAACACACAAGCCTAACAGAGTCTCCAGTAATAAAGTTCGCTTTCTTTTCACCAACCTGTCCCGATCATATTAAAGAAGCTACTCGGTTTCAGTTGCAGTAAGAAATATTTAGAACCCTCGTCACGTTTTGTATCTTCAAAGAGATGGATATTTTAAGAATCTCTCATTTAAAATCAAATCTCGACGTTGACCAATATGCAAGTATCTGTTTTTTCAATCAAATCTTTTGTCTACTGAAGTAAATAAACTTATTGACTTCCCTTGTCTGTATAACAAGTTTTTTTATTTATCTGCTCTGATCCGTTGGGACATTGGGCTATAATTCAGTTTTCTTGAGTGAACTTGTGGCAAAAGGATGTTATGAGTGTCAGTGTGATTGAAGGAATACTGCATGCATTTGGATAAATTGTTTACAAAAAGGATGGATGCTCTAGAAGTCACTTTTAAATTGATTTGTTTTTTGGAGGGGGAGATTGTTTCCCCACCAAATAAAGAAATGCCACAGGGGAAATTTGATTGTCATATCTGATCATCTCCATGTATATAGACAAGCTCAGGGTTTACAAAAGAATCTCTTGATTCAATTTTGGTGCAGATGGATGTTTTGGAGTGGTTAATTTAATTAATGCTAAAGAGAGAGCAGTTTTTCCTCTTAATAAATTCTTTGACCAAACATTTTCCTCCAGAAGCGTAAAACTGCGTCTTGCTTCAGTTTTTTTTTTATTTTAGGGAGAGGAAGCTTTTTATCTTTAAATATAACAAATAATCCCTAAAAATATGAATTATCGTTTGCCTCAAAATCCTGTTTATCTGATCTAACCAAGATAAGATGGAAATTAAATTCAAATGCCTTCTGCCATTCTGTTATAGATTTCCTTCTGTTTCAGGGCAAATTGTTCAACTGATGAACCACTTTGAACCAAGCTTCAGCTATCGGACAATGGCATCATGTTTGACAATTGAATGCTTTGATATTATGAGTACATAATGACTGGCAACTGCATTTTTTTCTTTTTCAATTACCTTTTGAAATAATCACTGTTATCTTTTCTTTTACGAGAGCGTGTCAACATCTCCCAGAAGAAATAAAAACTCCCAATATTTTTTTTATGAGTTGGCTTATAGTAATCAGCAAATCAATGGATATCATTAACAATATTATCAAATTCAAAATGAAACAATACCATTTAATGAACAATAATAAAACCTCGGGAAGACATAGCATTACAAATTCAGAGAAAATGTACCAAAGTAAATGGTTTAAATAAGGCTTTATATGGACATTTCTACAATAACATTTACATTCTTTGTGTTTATTCATATAACTGTGCTTGCAGCAATATATTCATTCCAGTAAGAGATTTTAATCCCAAGAGAGTGCCTGACAGTATAAAGGTTAAATAAGAAAAAAGAATTCATTTAAATAAAACTAATTTCCCTCCCCTTTTTTTCTCCCTGTTATAAATTTCCATATCTAATGAGCATAGAGGTGACCCAAACAACCTAGATGTGGTGGAGCAAGCCAATTAAAGTGGCCAAGGAAGACAAACATGCGGCATGTCCTCACAGTTGCTTCTCTCTTTCTGAACATCTGGTCATAGTCTGCCTGCTGTTCTGTTGACCATGGTGACAAGTCTATTAGACACTCTTAGTGTGTACTTGAACTGTTACAAGAAGTGACACAGCAGTAACAGGTACAAAGGAGCTCAAAGAAAACCTTTCGAATCTGGTTAAAGGTAATGCAGAGCTGTTGTAATTCCCTGAGTATCAGCAATGCACTACCATACAAAAGTATTTGATCAGCACGGCTTTTCACTTACTTTGAATGTTAACCTGATATGGATTTGCATCAGATTGTTGGTGAAGTGAAAATCTCTCTCTCTCTCTCTCTATATATATATATATCTATATATA
>JAUZNJ010010079.1:0-17983 GCA_034780135.1 Jordanella pulchra
AGCAAATTGACTTTCAAAACCTTTTTTTTTTTTTTTCACAAAGAATCAGGAAGTTTTTCAAAGTTTCAACATATCTGGATTGTATATTTTTCGGACTTACATTCACTTTACACTAACTAATCTCCGGGGGCAGAAAGTGAGCAGCTGGATGAAATGACATGCAGGCAAACTCTGTTTAGTGATTATGAAACTTGGTCACTGCTTTTATTTAAAACCACTCTTTGCAGGTTAGGTAAGTAAGAACAATTTGTAAGGAGGAAAAAGTGTGAGAAATTGGAAGGGTTTGTATACCGAAAGGCACTGTAACCTGAACTCTGTCAAGGTTTCACACCCTTTAAACCTTTTATTGCAACCTACTGTATCTGCACATCAAACTACAGCCACTCATAGCTAATATTTCCAGCTCCAAAACCATGCAGGCTGCAGTAAAGAGGCTGTTATACCTGAAGGAAAAGAGCTGGTACCGAATGTCATATCAATGAAAGCATTAAAGAAATGGAGTAACTCTAATGCCTAAGCGAGGGTGTAGGATTGTTTTTCATGAGTGGGTGGAAAGGAGTGGGAGTGGGCAGGATGGCACAGCTGCAGGCAAATGGTTGATCCTGTCCCGGGAAACTGAATCAGTCAGGTCAGGTGGGCCAAGAGGCCACGACCCCTTGGGTTAAGAAAAAGACTCCACAAAGAGGTAGGTCTTCAAAAGCTTGGCCCCTGTGGGAGGAACGGCACCAGGTTGTGAAAATAAACCGTGCTGACCTGTTTTCACGGTGCAGGACTCGGCCCTGGCATCTGCTTCAGCCTCCTTATTGTTGTCTGCTAAGAGGCTGTGCTCTCTTCATATCTTGGCTCTTCAGCAGGACTGCATTTCCTACAGAAGCATTTTTACCGATTAAAATGTTAGGAAGGAAGGATGCCATCTCATTTATATACTCTTAGTTTATTACACTTGAAATGGGTTCACAAGGCCTATAAAATGCTAATTAAATTACAGGACCTTAAGTGTGTGTGTTTGCATAACATCTGAGGTCACGTCATGTGCTCAGAGTTCAAACACTTGCAGGGGAGGAGGGCCATCAAACATCTGCCCGCTTGTTTTTAGCACCGATTGCCATGACAACATATGACAGGCTTCATATGGTCTCCATGTGAATAAACACAGCACCTGCTGGGAGAGTCCCTCATTAACAACTAATCAACATGCATGCCTCAGATTAACGGGCGTATGAAAGGACCGATGTGTTCCCATGTAGATAAACCCTTGGCTCGCCATCTTAAGTGCTGCCATTAAGTTGTTTGTCAGAGAAAAAGCAACTGTAATGTCAGGAAATAGTTTTTGGGGCCCTCTAGACTATGAAAGATCTGTTGTGGGAGTTCCGACGTCCTTGGTCTACAGTTGAGTCAGTGATCGCCGGGTGTGCAGCACTCACATCCTTCTGGCCTCCTGCTGAGGTCAGGAAATCAAAGGAAGAAGCCACAGACAAACAGCCAATTGTCAAGTTTTACACCTTGACCTCAGCTTAAACCCATGCCTCCCTCCTTTATGTTCGCCGCCGCTTCAGCAATCGAGAGGAAATTGAGAGGTTAGTGGCGGTTCAGCCGTGATAAGAATCTTGGAATGGAGAAGTTCATGAAGGGGAAAGGTTACTGGGAGTTTAAAGAGAGCGTAGTCAGTCATGGGGAGGATTAAAATAAAAAGGGAAGTCAGCGCCGAGGAACTGTGCTTGTGGTTTCAAAAGTGCACTGCAGACAAAAGACGTCTGTTTGCTTGCTGGACTTTGTGTTCAAAGCAATTATAGGAAGCTGGGCTTGAACTTATCTTCACCTTTAGAACGTCTCACACTGAAGTTCGTTTTTCTCCACAGAATTATTTCCACATGCTAAGTTATCAGACTCAGACCTCATGCATTTGCTGCACAATGACATTACAGGATCTTGATAAAATGTTTACACTATCAGGGGACATTCTTGGGCATTCAGAATGCATCTGGTGACCTTCATGGATCCTCTCACTGTCTTTCCTGCTCTTAGGAAGAGTCACTAATCTGGCAAAATGCATTGATATCAGGAGCAGGATAAGATTTTAGGAGACCTTAAAAAGAAATTCAGCTGCAACTTAAACAAATTACCTCAATTGATAAAAAGTAATTAAATTAAGTTTGCTCAACTTCATATCTTTGAGTTTTTAACTTATAAACGCATAACTTATAATCGATTTGATTCAATTTCTTGTTACCAGCTAAAATAATTAGTTAAAGTTGGGGCAGCATTTTCTCTTTAGAGTGGAAAGCCTCTTTCCCACTAAAATTAGCGGGTTTTTCCAACGTTTGGCTCCCTTCCCATTGCCAAAGAAAGATGGGTCTGAACCTTCACTGGCAAGCTGCGTGGCCTCTGTGCCTCCAGTGCTGCTTGTCTGGTGACATGGATGTGAGCCAGCGTGTAGTGTGCTTTATTATTTCTTTTTTTTGTCCTTCTGACTCTCTCTCACCAGAACTGCTCCATGTTTATCAAATGTAAACAGAGTTGTTATGGCTTGTTATATTAGAGGCAACTGGTGCGGTGTGTTGATGTCCATATGTTGCGTTTAATGGTATCATGTAAATTAGCGGGTCGACCAGGTCTGATGTTCCCACTGTATGTGGACCGGAGCCGATCCGTTTGAAGACAAGTTTAACCTGAGTCAACGTGGTTCAGTAAACTGTTGCCGCTGTCACAAAAAGGCGATCGTTCTGCGGTTTAAACGTGTTTTTGGCCAATTGGAAAAGGCTATAAGAGATCATCACACTTCACTTTAATCTGGCTGTATTTGATTAGAGGATGTGCTGTTTGGCTTGGAGGCAAATTTAAAATAAGATTAAATCTTAAAATTGTTTAAAAAAGTCTTTAATACTAGACACGATGAGTAGTTTTTTTCTTTGTTTTTTCCATTTTATTGGTCAGAGCTTCTGTATCTAACCCTACTGAAAAAAATACTAAAAGGGATTCACTTTTTTATCCAATGGCATAAAAGCATAGCTAAAAGCATAGGAAATCAATATGTATACAGATAATTTCCAAAAAGAATTCCTGCAGAGGGTTAAATATGCAAACACAGTTACAGTTTCAACCAAGTGGGATGGTGTAGTTTAAAGTGAGGTACATGCATGCTATCACTCATAGTTTGAGTCAGGCAGGGTGACGCAGCTTCAACCGTTTTTTGAAGCCAAGTGTTTTTATTCACCCCAGTCAGCGAGGCCTTGTTACACTTTGTCGAGTTCACAGTAAATTCTAATAATCTGCGTGTTTCAACACTGCTAAACAGGGGTGGTTCTAGAGGGGGGGCCACCCCTGTGGCCACCCCTACCAGGTGATTTGTTGTTCCGCCTGGGATTAAGACCCCTGGAAGACGTATTTCTCTGCTAAGCCTGAAGATGGCATCATGTAGAATTTCCTATTTTGACATTTTAACACTGGTAAAATAACTCAAAACAGAAAACAAAAATACTGCAAAAACTCATTAAAAACAATATACTATAATAAATAAAGAAGAACTAATACAGAATGTTTGCTCTTCTATGAATTACTTTGTAGGTTTTTTGTGAAGAGTCTGTCCCTGCCTCCACCAAGGAATCTTCTCTAAAGATAAAGAACATTGCTCAACACTTTAATGTAGTATATATTATGTAGAACTATAAATTAATTTTAATGGTATTAAAATATAAATATGTGCATCGCTTGATCAGCAATTACCCTGAGGAAAATCTGGTCAGTCTTCCATGATTTATTTGGAAATAAGTAGTCCACATTGGTCTTTGCCTGAACACCCCTGTGAATATTTTCTGGAACCACCACTGGTCAGGCAGCAGGAAATCCCTCAACCACCCCAGGAAAATGTACTAGAATCGCCACTGCTACTGAAGTATTCCAATTGCATCATAAATGTAGGTTTTTCCATTTACTCAAAGACCGGGGAAGAAAGTTTGTATTTAGGTCTAGTTTAGAATTGATTCAGAACAGTTTGCTAAATACTCATAGATCTGAAATAGACACACACATCACAGACTCACACACTTTTACCCTCTGCAGTCGTCCACTGATTCATTTATTACAGATATTTATTCCCACAGCACATCTAAACAGTTAGGCTCTAGATTATAGCTTAGATTGGGTTAGTTTAAAAAATAAATAAGATATTAGGTTAGTTTATTTTATACATAAAGAAGAAAGTTATCTTGTATTGAAATGAAATGTGTCTGACTGAGTAAAGTGAGGAAGGGACATCAAGGGCCAGGGTCGCATATAAACTGCTGCATTATTTATTTATGATACTTCTCCTTTAATATGATCGTCTCCATCAGTCAGAACCACAGGAGGAACGTGGAGAACCTGTGGAACCTACTGGACAGCAGAGTTGGTTCAAATCATTTCAATTATCAAAACATCTTTAGGACAATCATGCATGTTTACCAGTCAACCAAACGGTTTAACGTCTGGCTGACAGGCCAGGATACTCTGGAAGCATAGTGACAGCACCACACTGTCCCATCGCAGGGCTGTTTATCATATTACAATTTCACAGGTCAGACATTTGTTTTGTTTTTTAAAGGATTTATTCATTATCATTATTAATACTATTATTATGGAATTAAACAAATGTAGCCATGAAATAATGCTGGCATTAGGATAACCGCTCGATTGTAGTTCTCATAGCCATCCAGCAGATGTCGCCATTCTAAACTGTATCAAATATATCGAGCCTGGTCAAGTTTTGGCCAATTGTGTCAAATTGGTTCATTGGTTCACGAGGTTTCGAAATCACCATCACTTCTCTTACCTCTACTGGAAAGATGTCATAAATATGGGTGGGAATAGGCAATACAATACGTATCACGATAAATGTTCCTTAACATGATTTATACTGAATGTGAACAATGACGCTATATCATGAGTTTCACAATAAAATAGTTCTGGAAAAACTTCATGATATCTTCTTGTTGCTCTGCGACGGTGGTGCAGAGCAGGTGAATAATAAGCTCTAAGGCTGTGTGCTGCCAACTAGTGGAGAGAGTTTTTAAAAAGTAAGTCAATGACACTGATGTTTGCCTAAAATATTTTCCACATTATCCATTCGGCCATATTTTGAATCATCATAAATATCGTCTAATGAAATATTACAATAATGGTATATTGTCTAATGAAATAAAGTGATATTTGATACATTTTTTCTTATACCCCAAATCATAACACAGAAGAAATTCCCGGAAAGGTTTAGAAGTGCTGTGTAATGACTCACTGCTCAGCTTTACCAGATCAGCTTGTTTCAGAAACTAAAACCCACTCAAACTAATAACGGTTCATATCCAGGAGCCCCGCTTCAGATAAACAGATAGCACCTAGACTTTTACAAGTTCGGTTATTGGTATTTTTTTATAAAGGTTTTGAAAAATGTTACCTGGAATCCTGTTGTTGAAATGACTTATTGGACTAGTTGTAGCTTCCACCATTTCTTTTGTTCCTTTTTTACAAACTTATTGTGATTGTGATAGATCTAACAGACTATGGCATATAATGCTGATTGTTCCTTGTTCCACTGCGTAGGGAGGATTGACGAAAAATAGAGCAAGGGAGCTTTAAAAATAAGCATTAATTGAAATGAACTGCTGCCATAATTGAGTTGTAAAAACATTTTGATAAGTGCAGGTGCAACGACATGGATGGCTGTTTAGGGAGGACAAGAAGATCTCAGCAGGCCAAAGAAAAGGAGCAACATTTAGGAACTTAGCTACTAAAGATTCACTACATTAAAGCCTGGACCATTCAATAATTGACAGAAAAATCTGATTTTTAAAAAATAGGATTGTTATTCAACTCTCTGATAAATGAAACAAAAAACATTAATAAAAACATTTTACCCACGATGGGTCTGAATGTGGACCAAGTTGAGTTCAAACTGAACAATTCTTTCAGAGTGTTAATGTTTTAGTGTAATTTAGAATTACACTTGATTATTTTCTGCACAAAATAAAACTGGGTTATATTTAATATTTGTATTAAAGTATTTCCATATACTACACATAATAAAAAGAAAACATAAACCATTTTAAGTCAGCACAAATGGAAAAACAGAAACTCGTCAATAACAGGTCATGCATTTTAGTACTTTATTTTTTAAGATATCAGTGCAAATGAACACCAAAAATGAAAACATAAAAAATGAAATAATATTTCAGATCTTCACATGAAAAAGAAAAAAACCCATCATTTTATATATTTATATATATAGATATATTTGCTGCTACAAACATATTTCTTAGATGCACAATGCCGATCTATGATTGTACGTCAGTCCCCACTACAACCCCGTGCTCCTTCACAGAGCTTTGTTAACCAGTAACAGAAGAAAAATAAAATAAAATCACAAAAATAGTCAATCCACATTTATTTTTCACACATTTTCCATCAGCTTGTTCAACATTCCGCTGTTATTAAGGGGCTGCTCATATTCTAAGCCGAGCTCATGATCTGTGGTAAGGAAGAAAAAAAAAAGAAAAGAAAAACGAAAGACCTATTTTAAGACTTAACATTTTCCCCCATCACCAGTAGGGATACACAGGTAGTTCCCATGCGTCTGCATGCAACAGGCAGCAGTGAGGAGAGTCAGACATTATTACACAACACAGCGCAGGATAGATTATCATTTACCACATAGAGACACATGCAAAGAACAAACCAACCAAAAAAAAAAAGAAAAAAGAACAAGATGGGCATAGTATCCTCTGCCTTTGTATGTACACTTGTACGCATATAATCAGTATTTACATTTCAGGGCATTAAAAACTAGGGCAATATCTTTTTTTTAAGCATTACAAAATAGTCATCTTCCATACTGAAAGTACTATTTACACAATTTATTCAACCATTGTGAAAACGTAGTAATAATTGAAGAGACATATGTAAGTATATGTATTAGAAAGACAACAAAACTAAACAAACAAAGCAGAGTGAAACCAATTGGAAAGAGTCAATACGGTTAAAAATAAAGCGCTAAATACCAGATACCCTTTAAGACAAAAAGAGCCTCTGTGATTAGTGGGCAGGTGGGTGCATGTATCCAGCTGCTCAGAAAACAAACAAGTACCTGTGGTCTTCTCTTTATCGACATGCAATTCTTTTGATGTGTTATGAGTAAGAGATTGCCACGAAAATAAAACATATGCAGAGCACAAGAGTTAAGAAAATAAGAACAGAAAATCACAAACTACCAAATTCTGAAAAGATAACAATACTGACAGTTTTTACCCCAATACATGCCATTAAATTATTTTTTTCTAAAAAAAAGGACACCAAGGGCTCAGTTTCGATAGTGCACACTCCAGGTAGTCTTTTATATTACATGAAAAAAAAAGCGCCATGTGCATCTCACTCATTTTTTTGTGTGGTTCTCTTTCTTTTTTTTCCTCCACCAGGATGGCAAGATAACTCACTCAGACAAAGCAGCCTTTTACTGTTGCTCCAGAAACCTGTTTACACAGCCTTGTTCAACTGTAAGCGCCAAACGCTTTCATGTTGACCCATCTGCTCAAAACTGCACAATCTGCAAACACATTACCCTGAATTTGCACTGTCGAATCTCACCCTTAAAGGTTCAGCACAAAAAAATAAAGAAGCGGAACAAAGTGACTGAACATCCACTGATAAATTCTTTCCCAACAGCCCTGAATTATGAGGAACAGCAAGATAAAGCACTCATAGTGGTAGAATCTGGAAATGAGGGTACTGTGGTGTGACTTCTGTTTTTTCTAAAGGTCCTTCTATAATGTGCAGAGTTTATTTAAAAAAAGCCTCATTATCTGGAAATGGCTTGAACTGACATCCAATTTAAAATCATTAGGATTTTTTGTATTTCTGAAAACACTCAAATGGAGAAAATTTAACAAAAGCCCTGTGAGCTGAAACCTAATAATATTCTGAATCATCAATAAAATATTTGGCCTGAAACGTTCTCTTTACATTTTTGATTAGAGGCAATGACTAAAACACAGGAAAAACTGATATGTTTCACTTCAGAGATACAAAATGAGCAAGTAATGAAGAAGGACTTGAAATTTTTCCTAGTAAAGGAAGTGCAAAGTAACGGTGAATGAGTTGGGTCTAAAGAATTTAGTTCTGGTTGGATCATACATGCTAAAAGGGACTACTCTCTTTCCACTTCGTGACAGAGCTATTTAAGGTTCAGAAAGCAACACACATTTTATCAATAATTAAATAATAAAAAAAGGAAGCCATTTTCTCATCAAACAAATTTGGCAAGGTACACAAAAAATAAAAACAAGAAGGAGCCAATGGATTTGATTTAACTTTGTATGTTTTCATAGTTGATACAACTGTTTACTGGGACGACTGGCTCAACCCCTGGCCCTCATGGCTGTGCTTGTCATTGTGGCTCGGTGATTGAGGGGTGGAGCTCAAACTGCGTTCATAGGCGTGCATGTCATTAACTGGCTCCTCTTTGACTCTGACCACAGGCCGAGCTCCTTCTGCCTGCTCGGGTGCCTCTTTGTTCAGCTGGATGTTGCCCTTCTGCAACATGTAATACAAGATCGGGTTGGAACGTGACAGCCGCGGGGAGTCCGGGTTTGACTCGCAGCTCTCATCCACAGCATCGTTTTCCTGACTGCTCCAACGAAGGGGGCTCTCAGGTTCCTGTTTGATTAAAGTAGGGGGTTCCCGCTTTTGAGTAACAGGCCATGGAGCTGCCTGGCGGATCCACTGGGCAGGGCGGATGGAGTTGTTGCCATCAGGAGGGGTGGGTAGTGCTCTTAGATGATTTGGGAGCCCTGAGTTGAGGGAACCATGGGGGTGCCAGCTAGGCAGGTGGAGGAAGTTATGATTGGTAGGCTGACTGAGAATGTTCCCATTGGCTTTGCCACTCCCCTGAAGGATGGAGGGACTGGAGCCCCCACGCGGCTGCTGGGACAGCTCCTTCAAACAGTTGTCAGAGAGCAGCAGCTGTTTCAAAACATTGAAGCCACGACTCTCTCTAGTTAGGGTTTCACTCAGAGGGCTCCTTGGTGGAAGCTCCTCTTCTTTAAGACTCCTCTGCTGCTCAGGCTCTACCTGAACAGCAGAAGAGACAGACATATTTGTATTACCTCTGTCCACTGCTCTTGGAGAGCTGATATTGTTCAAGCTGTCTGTGTGTTCAGAGCAAATGCGTCTCCTTTTAGGACTAGGGTTTGGATAGTCCCTCTGCTCCTCTTTGACTTGTCTGGATTGGGACTCAGTCTGCATAGCAGCACTGGTATAATAGGTAGCGGTCTGTTGTTTAAGCAGCTGGCTTAGGAGGCCATATTTTGCTATGACCTCCGCAGGCCTTGGTTCTGTTTTTAAGTCTTGCTGAGAGTTGGATAGAGGGCTGTTCTCATAAGCACTTAGTCTCTTTATGCTGCTCAAGTCCTCAGACTTAGACAGAGATGACCCTCGCTCCTCTGTAAGCTCTGATTTGACTTTTACATCCAAGGGGGGCTCGTTGGAGCTGTCACAGAGGCTGGAGGCAGTGGGGCTCCTTTCAAAGCACCCACCCTCCATTTCAGCACTTCCTCTGCCACTCACACTGGGTCTATCTTTGCGGCTGGCTGCAGCACCAGCTGAACCAGTGCCGAGAAGGAGCTGCAGAACAGTACGTCTCTCCAGAAGATTCTCAATCTGTGAAGAGGGTGGGGAAGGTTCCTTATGGCTGAAGGGTGTGCTGCTGCCTGAAGCTCCATCAGACAGTGGTGTAGGGGTGTTCCTCTTGACAGGAGTATTGAGCCTTTCCAACAGAGCAGGAGGCCTGCTTTCATTCATCTCTTGACTCAAACCTTTTCCAGAAGGAATAGGAGGGGGGGGGGAAGTCGTGCCACACTGAGCCAGATTTTGTAACAGTTTACTGGCACTAAAGGCTGGTTCTGATGCTTTGTCAGCAGGAAAGGTCTTAGATTTACACAAATCAAGTGGGCTAGACTGGACATGTGGAGAGGGGTATGAATATGGGGACAGAGCAGCACTAGGGTCACGGCTAAATGAGTAGAGGGACTGGGGCTGGCCTGCAGGCCTTTCGGTTTTGCTCTTTGTTGGGCTCTCTTCCCATGGACTTGACCCTTTCGGTTGATTTCGTGACATGTTGGCCATAGTTATATCCAAAGGCAAATCCTGCCTACCTGTGCTCTTAGCCATCTCATTATTCCTGCGCTCAAGAAGAAGTTGCATAAGTGTGACCTTAGGTTGGGATTTCAGGTCTGGGTTTATTTCATGCTCCTTGTTCTTAGATGCAGTTGATCTTGATGGTTCTGGCTTCCACTTGTTTATTAATGATTCAGTCAGCTTGTCCAGTGAGGAAGTCGTAAAGGAAGAGGATGATGAAGACATAGCATATGACACAGAAGATGAAGCCATAGAGGAAGGAGAAAAAGATTTAGTGGAGGCCTGGGTAGAAGATTGAGGAGAGATTGTTACAGGGGGTGAGGAGAACACAGTGGTAGAAGAAGAGAATGTGGAGGAGGAGGGTGCTTTTTTGGGCACAGTGTCTTGTAAACTGCTGCGGCCTCTCAGTGAGAGGTCAATGGGAGAACAGCTTGAGTAGGAGCTCTCAGCATCACTGCTGTCCTTGGTATTGCTCCTCTCATGGACAGAGCACTCACTGTCTGATGTAACTGAAGAAGAGCCACTTTGCGGCAGAATGCAACTGATGTCCTCCAGGTGCCCATTCTTGGTCAGTTGCTTCTGGTTGTTGTGGTTGTTCAGCAGCAGCAGGAGCAAGCTGCTGCATGTTTGAGGTGGGCGGGTTGGACGTGTGTCAAAGCCTCGCTTCTCCCTTGAAGGCAGGCTTGAAGCATGTGGAGGAGTGGGTGGGGGGTTCTGAATGTGGCTTCTCTGCAGCGAGGGGCTCTGAGGACTGGCCACGGATGCTCGAGGGAGTGTTGTTGTTATTGAGGTTGTTGTTGTGATTCCATTTTGGGGTGATAAGGAGCTTACTGGGTCTGAGGACCCCCCCACACTGGGTGGCCTTTTGTCCTGACCATGCTGATGGTTTGCCATGGCAGCCAGTCTTTCACTGGCAGATCTTCCTGAGAGCTGAGCTTTGAGGGCATGCTCCCTTGAGTATTGCTGGAGATGGGCTTCACTGGACAGCAGGAGGGCCAGTTGACTGCAAGCTACACTGGGCTTTGGTGAAGGTACAGGACTAGAACGTATTTTAACCATGTTGGCCACGGCCTTCAAACGTTCAGAACAGGATACGGATTCGGCCACTGTGGCAGCTGCAGGAGGTGTGGCACTATGTGCTGATCTAGGAGACTCAGGTGGCCTGTCCTGACCGTGGCCCCGGCGGCTATAAGGGGTGCTGTTGTGGTTCTGAAGTTTGCTCTTCCTCATTAGGCCTTTAAGGTGACTTGAAGCTGTGCCGTAAACAGGTAGTGGCTCTTTATCTGTAGCTTGCGCCTTGGAGGGTGAAGAACACTCACCAGTAGGCTTGTTAGAGTGTTGAGACATTGCTACACTCTGAAGCCTTGAGCTGAATGATTGAAGCAGAGAAGCCAACAGGGTGCTCTCTCCAGCATGGGGAGATCCCTCCAGAGCACCATTCTGCAGGGTTCCCCCTTGGCCATTCAGCTCTGGAGGTGAACTCATTCTTTGGTTCCCTGGATCATTCCATGCCCCAGACCGCAACAACCGGGCCTTCTTTAGGTGTTGTGAAGAACCTAGCTTGGGCCCATTAGTTTCCACCTTATGTTTTGTTGGGTCATGGTTTGGTAGTGGTAAAGGCCCACCCACTTTGTTGCTCTGCTCCTGATTGCTGTTGGAAGCCTCAGATCTCCCACCTGTTGTGGCCCCAGGCCTGGCCACCACTGGATGCATCAGTAAACCTTCCAGATAAGTTAAAACAGCTGAATCCTTGTGTGTCTCAGGGCCAGGCTCCTCCCCATGAGTCATGTTCAATACTCAGATCCCTTCTTATAGCTCAGCAATGCTACTTTTAAATGATAGCTGTCCAAGTCATCTGGTTGACAGTGGCAAGCACTTGTTAGAAAACCAAAGGGATACTGAGCTTTAGCAAAGAGTGAGTACAAAGGTGTAAGGATGGATACACTGGCTGTATCTGATCCGTTTCTGTGGTAGGTTTAGTGTGGTGAAACAGCAACCATAGCTGGAGGGAATATGGGGCAGGGGAGCGTCCAAGGCATTGTTGTGTGCCTTTAAATGATATAGGATCCCAAGAAGGCCCACCTTCACGTTTAGTGGAAAAGTCAGTGGGACTTAACCACAAAGACGTTAGGACAACACATCCTTGTTGATATCCAGGGAGTTCCCTCAGCGGGGCTGTTGCTCTGTTAGTGGCACCTTTATGCTTTGCAGATCTTGCAGGAAATAGCAGGGCGACCTAAAGGAATAAACGAGAGGGAAAAAAAGAGGAAGACATGGTTGGGGGGAGGGAAAAAGGAGAAAAATAAGAAATCGTGAGAAGCAGGGATTTGCAGTGCACTATATCACATTCATTTCCCCACCTTGTCTGCCATCCCTGTTACTTAGCAACATTTCAGACTGACTGCACACGGCTCCTTCTCCTCTCTGCACTCTTCCCTCACAGCCACCCGTCAGACAATAAATGTAGATTAAGCTTGATTAGATCCAAATTGAAAATTCAAGCCCAATACCTTGAAAACATTCAGGTCTTGAGCAGCAAGCTTCTCGTGGTGCCATCTTTCAAAAGTGAAGGACCTTGTGAGGGCTGTGCAAAATCCTTTATGCAGGTTGTCATTTTAGTGGATTATCTCTCTCTACCACCTCCCGCCTTCTATGCACTTGAGTTACATCTCTCCCAACGCAACCCACGGCCTCAATAGAGCAAAAGCCAACCACCCACCCACCCACATACATATCGGCAAGCATTTAAGCACTAAGGCTTAAACACGCCAATAAGCATTAATATGAGGATGTAGAGTAAGATTCACTTTGAAAATTTTATGTACTGGGAAATTTTTAAAAAAATATTAAAATCCCTTGGTCTTAATATTAGGTCAGTTCAGCCTTACTTTAAAAATGGACAGGAACCATAAACTAGTCTAACAATACAGTACTGATTTAATATAAAGGTAAAAGGATGGTTTGGGCAGTTTGGGGTTTAGAACATCAGGGGGCATCAAGGAGGAAAGATGTTAGCAATGACCTTAACCATTTAGTACTTTTGTATTGCATGTGTGTGAGAGTCAAAAGATACTAAAGGTTTGTAATCACTGAGAATAGCTAATAGTTAGCTGTCGAAGATGTGCATGTTAGAATCTGCTTTGTTGCTTTCTATCAAGATGTCAAGTTTTTGTTTTTTGAGTTCATTGAATTCTTGGAAAGCAAATGTAAAATACTTAAACCAAATGGAAAAAAATTAAATACGACAGAGCAAGTTTTTTTTTCACTTAAACATGTAACAACTTAAATATGTAAGACTGATTTATAAGGAGAACATGTTTTCTCTCTAAAATATAGCAAAAACAAAATCCAAAGATGTTTCACAGTTCGGATTTCGTTGACCTGTAATATATGTAATTTTTATTATGAAATGCAAGTTAGAAAAAAAATTCATCATTTGGATTCAATAGAAAAAAATAGAGCATAGACACTTAGCTAGATCCCCAGTACTACAAGGAAAAGTATATTTTTCTTCTTTTTTCTGTTATCAAAAATATTCTTACAGGAATATAAATTGATTTTCACACATCAGCGTTTCTAAAAGTGAAGCAGGGCTTCAGTGTCAGCCTTTTTATTCCACATAATCAGCAGTAACAATGTTTAGCACTGACAGAGACTTCTGCCTGCGTTTTAACATTTTCAAAACATTTATTCATTGAAAAATTTCCATGTTGATTAGCAAATAACAAAATAGTTTCATTATTTTTCTGTTTTGTAAAACTACTTTATAAATATTTCACTGACTTATTTTTCAATGCCGTTTTTATTTCAGTATATTTTATTTTCTAGTTGTATCTAAATGAAAAGTGAAAATAAGCTAAAGATTTTTGTAAAATACATTTTGTTTATTTCATTTGAACATTTATTTATTTGATCAAATATTCATGATGTATTAGTAAGGATTTTTTTTTTACAAATTGTAAACAAAACATTTCTCCATAGGGTCTAGGTCACCTGTGGTTTCGGTTTTTACAACAGATGTGATATGTTGATATGTAGTGTCCAGATAACACAAAAATCCTGGTAATCAGCAAAAATACTTAATGTCTACTGCTATTCACGGCGGTGAGGGCTAATGACATGGGCTTGTTGAACAGCAGGTTTAAAATTATTGGATCTTTGAATAAAAAAGTATTCTAGAGTAAAACGTGAGACGATTCTTCAGACAGAAACACTTCAATCAAACCAAGACATCAAAACATAAAAGTTTGCCAAATATAGCAGTAAATAAGAACAGGACCCGAGAGACCTTAAAAGATTTGGAAATAAATATCTAAAAACTTTAAATAAAATTTAACAAAAATGGAGACTGTACTGCAGAAGTGAACACTGATCTGTTATGCTATATTTACTTGATCTTGTGAAGAAAAAAATAATGAGCATTTAAACAGGGGCTTTGTTTTTAACTATGACCAACAGATTGAAGATGACTATAAAATGCACCTAATAATTCAATTTAATTCAATTATACTTTATTAATCCCTGCAGGGAAAATTCAAGTCTAAAGTTTAAGCATTTGAACTAAGAACTACAGTTTTTTCAGAAGACAAAATCTAAATCTCACGCTCACACTCAATCTATTCTGTCCTACGTTGTAATAGTACAGTAAACCCAGAAGCACTGATGAACTGAACCCAATGGCTAAGCTACCTCACTAACATTCTTTCAAGCAATGCAAAGCTCTACCAATAAGCTTATATTGGAGTCATGTGTGTTAAAGCAAAGAAGCATCTGAAAGTTACAGACACCTGCCCTCGAGAACTGGAGTTTACTGATATTAACTGGTATACATGGAGGGAGTATAGAAACAAAGCAAGGGTATCACTGTTAGGAAGACGTACTCCACTGTCAGGAGTTTGTGTGTTTTTGAATGTGTTTTACTGGTTGGCTCAAAGTTCAGGGGCACCTGTCATGGCACGCTATTGTCATGAGGGCAGAAGCAGCGAGACTGGGGTGCACAATGTGCCAGTTGCTTTGACAGTCTCGCTATGCTGCCCTAGGAGACCTCTGCTCTGAACCCTGTCAGCGTGGTTTCCGTGGATACGGGCACCTCCGACAGTCCTGGCTGCATCTTATAAAGGTTAATTAATACAGAGCTTCCACTCTGGCTCAGCTGCTGTCCTTGTCCTGTCCTGATGCTGTCCTCACCTTTTGTGTCCGCTAATCAAGCAGTCATTACAGGTCACATTACAGGACAGCAGCCCTTGTTTATGAAGAAAGGCAACAGGCACATACTTAACCACAAGCCTGAACATTTCACATGAAGCCTAAAAAAAGTAACACCAGCCTTTCCAAATCAGGCTGAGTGTAATCTCTAAGATCAGGGGCAAACAGGGGGCGAGGGGTCAGGATATGTCAATGAGGATGGCTATAAGGCACATTTAATGCCACCTTGAAATGGAACTGGGACTAAATGCTGGGTCTAAACTAATTAGCTCATGTTTAAAACTGAGTGGCGCTAGGAGAAAATAAACAAAATCACACTGACCTTTTTTTTTTTTTACCTTCTCAAACCACAAAGTTCAAATACTGGAAACGTTCTCTAAATATCACCACAGGGAAACAAGTGATTTCACCTAGAATGGTCCATCAGCACCAATTACAGTTTAAGAACTTCTTCAAGCTGTTGACCCAAATTTGGAAATGACAAAGAGCCAACCTGGTCACCCTGGGCCATCTGACGTCTGTTGTCATGCTAATCTTAGAGGCACTGGATTAGGACTATTTTCCCGCCAGGGGGCTTAACAGTGTCCTACTGGAATAAGCATAATGTCCCATTTGATCAGTGCTGTAAACATGTAAACATGTTTACCTTGACAGAGAGGTCTGGCAAAATCACTAATATGACTGGACTGAAACCCAAAGTGAGCAACAGGGTAAAACAGAGATGGAAAGGAATCACTTGCATATCTCCACAACTAGCAGGGAACCTTTGGACTGACAGTTGACCAGCTCTCTGTTTTTGCCTAGAGATATATTCTTGGGTATTCAATAACCCTACAGATTGAAGTTACTTCACTATGCAAACCTCTATGTTTGCAGTTTCACAAAGCAGTAATAAGCTGTCCTCCAATCCTTTACATTTCACCAAGAAGTACATAAACTGTACTCAATTCTCTAAAGGGTTGGTAAAAGGTTCTAGGCAGATTGTGTCTGACCTGCAAGAAATTACTTTCTCTTCATCTTCATTTATTATAAATATATATTAGCTGGTCCCTGAGGCTTAATCTAAAGGCTGGTCAACGAGAAGCCAAGATCAAAGGGAATGTCCACCGTCTCCAAACGACTCACAAAGAAATCATAGCAGTTTGAGTTGTATCATTACCAAATTTGCTGTGGAAGGCTGACAGCTGTTTAGATGGAAAATAGGGGATAGAAGTGGTGAGTCTCCCAACAATCTTCATGAGTGAAAACATACCTGAAAATGACAACTTTTAACTAACAGTAAATCTCAGCTGATAAAATAGAGTGAGGCCGTGTGACAGCTAAGGTCCGTGGTTCCCCCTAGAGGGGCACTTAGTAATAGCAGGGTGGGGTGGGGTGTGTTTGTGAGTTTGGGGGTTGAAATTACTTGATAAAATGACCTGTTTTGGAAACATGTTTTTTCAATGCATTAATGGAAATAATGAATTCTGTTACAAAGTAACATAAAGAAATTATTACACTTTATAAGGGTAGTTTTCTAATTCAGAGGAGATACTGCTGAAAGGTTGGGGGCACTAAAATTGACTTGCAAAGGTTGCAATACTAAAGGTTCTGTTTAGGAAACAATGGTTGAAATTAAGAAAAGTTTGTTGACTTTCAGTCTGTCTTATATTTCTATTAGAAGGTGGTTGAGTGGAAATCATTTTATTTTCCACTTTAAATGGAAATATGATTAATGCTGCACTGCCTCCTGCCTCTCTTTCTGGTGTTAATAATTATCAGCTTAATGTGAATAACCAACTAATGAACACTTGAGATTGGAGTTGTTTTCAGGTCTGCTTCCGTCTCAGCTCGTCTACGATTAGAAGTTAGCTCCATGATCGGCTGATCTGGATGCATGTGATGCTACTTCAGGGTCTTGTTTAACTGCCTTTAAAAAATAATAGTTTAAGGTTTTAAACTACTTTTTAGCATAATTTCTGTTACTATGTGTTGGTGCTGTTTCATTTGTAAATCACCATGTCATGAAAGTGATAGCATTTTCTGGGAGGGATTTTTTTTTTGTTATTTCCATTTTCAGACAACAAAATAAATGGCACAATGTCTTAGTGGGACACAGAGAGAAAATGTGACATGGGTTCTTTTCTTGGGAGTGTTATGGTTATATTCCATCCACTGCACAGTTGAGTTCCTCAGAAAGCTGTAGTCCAGACCACTTAAATGAACCACATATCCTTTCCACTATAAGTATAAAACACACTAAAACCAACGGGGAAAACAAATGTCTGTGAAACACCTGACCTTAATACGGGGGGGCTGTCCTCTATACCAAGCCCCTAAAGTACACAGCTCCTCATCATTCCTCACTAAGAATTTGTGATGTGTGCATTACTACTACATTATCTCCTCTGGTGTATACATAGCAAACGACCTTACACATCTGTTAACATGTCATCTGAATGGTTGTGGCACCCAAAAAGGCTGACCTCCACCCATCCCCCACAGCAGGACATCGCAGTGCGAGTGAGCAGCTCTACACTTTCTGTGGTGATTATCCATTATCCTTGACAATGTCAGCCAATGACAGAGCAGGCACCGTTCTAAAGTGATTTTTACCCCTATAGTCTGCCACGCACACACAAGG
>JAUZNJ010010090.1:0-17980 GCA_034780135.1 Jordanella pulchra
AATATTATCGTTTATCGCAATAACTTTTTGAGACAATTAATCGTTCAGCAAAATGTGCTATCGTGACAGGCCTAAATGTCACCTTTGAGGGATCAAGTTCATTTCATTTACAGCAGTGAAATGACCACTATCCTGTGTCCTACAGTGTTCAAAAATAAGAAAACATCTGGTTTATCAAATCCCAATCAGGGATTTGCATTTGGCTTTTGTGTAGAATGCATGGATAATTGAACATCCATGGATTCAATGATAAAAGATCTAGAAAGCTATTCACTATATTCACATTCAGATGTATTCTTTGTTAACACCTTGTTCATTTGGTTTTTTCTTGTTCGTTTTTCTGTGCAAGCGAGAGACTAAAAACTAAGAACAGGTTAACCTCACAAGACAAAAGACAAAGATTAGGACTGATGAATATAGATAGTATACTTAGTATAATATAGAATATGGATAAGACAGGGAATAAACACATAAAAATGAGCCACATTGCAGAGACAAAGAAGCTTTAGATGGAGCAGTGACAGTGAGGATCTGGGAGATGCAGGTACTTACTGAGGGGCCACCCTCCTCCAGTATCTGTCAATGCCATTTTTGAAGTAAAGCACAGCAAGCCATCTCACGTTCACATCCAACGTGTGGTTATTGAAAATATTCTGAAGAGAGAGAGAGAAAAAAAAAAGGAAGAATATGGACATTCACCACAAGTATTATTGCTTATATAATCAATTCCAGCAACTAAAAGAGTGATTCAGCTCAGTGATGTGCAAAGGCTCTGACCATGCTAGAGGAA
This sequence comes from Jordanella pulchra, assembly GCA_034780135.1. Taxonomy (NCBI): domain Eukaryota; kingdom Metazoa; phylum Chordata; class Actinopteri; order Cyprinodontiformes; family Cyprinodontidae; genus Jordanella; species Jordanella pulchra. The sequence goes on from JAUZNJ010010090.1 coordinate 791, forward strand.
AACATGGTTAGTAGCAAAACCAAAATCTGACAGGACTTAAACAATTACACAACAGCTCCTTAAAAAAAACAAATCAAAGCACTTGGACTTTATAACCAAGGCTTTATATGTGATACACACTTGTGTAGCTTTACTCCCTGTAACTACAGATGTGTCTGGGTTGTAAATTGTGGTAATAAAACTTGAAGATGTGTCTGAGTACCCCACATATTCAGAGTTATTTGCTTTTGCACTGCAGAGGCACGACCAGCCGCAGTAATATCAAAGATTGGAATCTCAGCTCCCATAATTTCAGAAAGGAAAGTGTCCCATTTAAGTAACATTTGGGCTTTTGTACAGATAGAAAACATCCATCTGTCGCATCAAGGGAACAGAACCGACCATTAGCAGAGCCCACATTGTAACTATTTACTTTCAATATGCAAGTGGAAAAACAGCCCACTGCCACTTGGCTGTTATCGGGTCCAATCAATGGAGCAAAATTCTGGCTAGTTTGGCTGTCTTTTGATCAACCCATGCAGATACTGTTCTGCAAAAATAATTGAGACATATTGTGCACCCTGGCTTAATTGGCATCACAAGCAACTGCACAAAACACAACTTTGTTGTAAACATCCTTTGTAAGAGTTGAATCATCTGTGGCTTCGAGTCAACACTGCATCAGAAGTCAAATATGTTTTAAAGCCAAGAAAGAAACCCATCAGAAGAGTCCCTTGAGGATTAGGTCCAAACACGAGCTTCGGACTGACTCAAGTTGCATGTCATTGCATGCACTTGGCAGCAGAAGACTGGTTATGCAATATGCCTGAAACTAGACATATTCCATTGTGGCAGCAAGGTGGAGGAAACAGGAGGCAGATAATTATACAAATCATGTGCAACAAAAGAAGTGTGCGTCCATTAGGGAAAGGGGGTCGCCATTCTGTAGAAACAATCGTTATTGTCTCCATATCTATTCAACATAAATATATGTACAACACTGGAGCATAAAAATGAAGCAAGGAAAGAAAAAATGAAAATGATCAATATGTCTCTTGTTTAATGCCTGTAATAGTTAATATGAAAAAGTAGCCATTAAAAGGCCAAAGCAGGTAAAAATTCTTGTGATATTGTGATGAGAGAAAAAAAAAATATCCCAAGTGTTTAGATCTACAACAGGTAACAAGGGAGCCAATTCCCAACTCTTAATATGCAGTAAACAACAGAGCAATTATAAAACTGTAGATTATCTGTTATATTCTATCTGATTCATGATGCTTTTAATGGTTGCATAAGTGGCACTGTTGAGATATTTCAGGTCAAATTAGCTGTACATAATGCACTCCCCTCAGTATCTTAAGTGTGCAATGTGTGAAAGTAGCAATAAACTGCAGGCAAAAATAGCTACAATGACATCAACCTTTAGGTAGTATCAGAAAAATAAAACAATGGTGCCTTTTTTCTTTTTTGCTTTTGAAAGAAAGCAATGAATGGATTCAGAATGGAAGGATATAATCCACACCTGAAGTTTACATTCCAGAAATGATCCTCTCACTAAAAACAAAGTTAATCATAACCTTTATTACCCAGTTTGGCATAAATAAGACCTCGTTTGCTAAATTCAAATGGTTTCATTTCACCCTTAATTAAAATAAAAAGATTATCATCTAGCTGCAGAAAGTTAAAGTTCATGTGACAAGGAAGTCATTCTACTGACAGGGAAGCCATTTGTTGTGAACTCCACAAATCTGGCCTTTTAAGAAGAGCGGCAAGGAGGAAAAAAAAAAAAAGAGTAATTAAAATTCCTGTTTTAAGATGGTGCCCTATTCAGATGAGATCAATAACAGCTAGATTTTTTGTTTAAATGCCAAAGGCAATATGCCAAAAAAAATAACACAACCCAACACCCTGAACACAACAAGCCCAGAGAGAAGTGCAAGGGCATCATGCTGTAGGTAGAATCTGTTCACCGTTAATGAGAAGAAGGACGAGGAGCTAAATGCAGCTAAATACAGACACACTTTTTCTATTTTAATGCCGATTAAAAAAAAGAAAAATCACACTTTTTCTATTTTAATGCCGATTTAAAAAACAAGAAAATCATTTATTATCATGGTTCCCTTTGTAATTCAATCTCTCCCCACTTCCACACCAAGGTAGACATGTTATCATATTCCACATTTTTCCTGGCTGCATGAGCATTTTTAAGGTTAATGTCAAAATTCTTTCCCGGCAAACAACTAATAACACAATTAGACACAGGGAGAATTAAACGCCACACAAAGGGCTGTTTGTTTCATTAAACCTGAGCTGATAATTCCCATAAAACGTCCTTTTTTAAATGCTTTGACTGAGAGATGTTTGTTTACATCCGCTCCATTACATGCAATGCACTCCTACTGACAAAATGAAACAGAAAATATTTTCCTCATGACTGGTCCTCAGTTCCTTGTGTTTAGCTAAGCAGAGCACATACTTGGCCAATTTCATTACAAATTGCAGAGATGAAAGTGAAACACATCTTATCACTAGAGCCTGTCGAGAACAGCGAACAAATAGTTTGAAAATATCAGAGTGATCCCTCTGGTGAATTGCGCTGCGGAACGACTTTTTAAAAACACCTTTGCATCTCTACAAATACTCTGTGGTCAATCAGCAAATAAATCTTAATGAAACTATTCAAGACGTTACACTTAAATTTATCCCAAGCTGTCTGCAATGCATGGCTTATTCCTTATGTGTGTGATTACAGTTATTGTGTGCAGTCATCAGTATGAATTATTAATCAAAAGCAGAATGTAAAACCCTTCATTTTAGTATTATTAAATGTAAAGATGATGAAAGGTATTCCACTTTAATTCAAACACTGATCCGTAGATTCTAACTTAATAGCAGCCAGTTTTCTGCTTCATATACCACGTTCATCAAACTGTCAATTTCTTCAACTTTCTTAGAGATGTTATTTAAGTTTTGTACTGTTACTCACCAGAAGGACTGAATAGAAGCCTGGCTGTGTCTCCCACTGACGGAGCTGCTCCTCTGCAGGCTTCAGCACAGCTGTGTCCTGACTGGTAGCTTGAGTCAAGGCCTGCAGCACCACTGAACTGGCACTGTCCATATCCATATCTTGATATACCTGCAGGGTATTATCAAAAGAGGGGAGCAGGAGAGTTAAACACAGGAAACAGGAGAAGGGGAAAACTTTTTGGTTTGCTGGAAATAAAACTTTTATTATTTTAGGTGGAAAAAAAAAAAGTAACCCAACATCAAGAGGAAACCGGGGGAGTCGATATGCATCTACAAAGAACGTGAAAGAATGAAACACTTGCTTTTACCTTATCTGAGTGAATTATTTCACCCCCTTTTCATCACAGATCAAGCAGTGCCGAAACCTGTCCCGTACCCGGTTAAAAAGCTACAGATCTTGAATAAAGAAAAGCATACCTAGCAGAAACAGTTGGAGTCGTCTTTGCCATACAAACGTTTGCTGTATGTCCCAGATATTATTCAAGCACCCCAGTTTCACGAGTCCAAAGGAGTTTTTCTGTCTCAAAGAACAAGCCTGACTAATTTGCCTCTGTGCCTCAGATAAAAGCACTTGTCAGATACGAAGATAAACTGCTGCATAACCAGACCTGCACTCAGATCATTCTTTTATCTTTTAAAAAGGGGGGGGAAAATCCCCTGTAAACACACAGAAACTAACTTCACCACACCTAATAGAAGCATGTGTTATTATACCTTTATTAGATCTGCAAATTTAAAAAACAAGATGGATAATCATTGCTTTTTAAAGGGATTGTATGTTGGTTGTATTCTATAATTAGAAGGGAGAGAAGGATAAAGAAATATTGAGCAAGGCTGCCATCTACAGACCAGAAAGTTATTTAGTCCTACATGATAAAGCTCTTTAGAAATTGCAAAGGCATAAGGGTAAGCATTTTTCTGAGCACAACATTAAGAGCACAACATTACAGTAGATATGGAAATTGCTTTGGAACCCTAAGAAACCCTAAGAAGTAATTGAAGCCAATCTGACAGCATTATACTTATTGACATTAATGTAGATATTAATGCCTTAGAATGGCTTATTGCATGCAAAAAATTAGAACCGCACTTTTAGACAGTAATACAACATAGGTACAATACAACAAAATAGCCAAATCATACAGGTGCATTAATATTTGACCGTAATACTATACTGAATCAGGACATCATCATCTAATACAGATATAGAATCGTGGTTTTACAAAAAAAAAAAAAATCAAGAAGGAAAAAAATGTCTTCCAGCAGATTGTCATTAACACTCCTCAGGTGAAGGGGAACCCATTAAAAGTCAGGCTAAAAAAATGCTAGCTTCTCAAAGTGTGTATTTATGCATATTATGGGAAAATTTAGTGAGCCAGTTTCTCTTAATAAAGCTGAAGGCAGCATAGTGTGCAAGAGGAGAGAAAGGAAGAGCAAAGTGACAGCAGATGGAGAAAAAGAGTGAGAGTAGACAAAAGATCTCATTGTCAAAATTATTTTACCTAGGGGTGCACCGATTTATCAACCAGCTGATTGATCGGCATTGGTTTTCTCAGTGTTGTTGTCGGTGATGATGATACTTAGATGTGAAACAGATCTTTTCCACCCATCTTATGTATCTCTGTTAAGGTCTGAAAACCACCCACTGCCAATGCCTTAAACTTTAATATATGTTTGAGAGCAGTTTTAATAGATGTTTTTATTGTTTTACAGGCACAGGATTAATGTTTTTCAGTAAGACAAAATTAAAATATCTTGTTTATTATGATCTTATAGCAACTGACACTGTCAGTCATAAAAAGAAACCTGTATTGGTCAAAATCAGAATCAGCATGTCAGGCTTCGTAAAGATCAGGAATCAGGTGTTCAGCTGGAAACCTGTAATCGGCGCACTCCTAATTTTAATTATGGCGATCACTTAAATTGAAATTTGCCAATAAATTTCCAGAGTATACAATCATGTGGTTAAAAACATTTGAAACACAAATTAAACTAGATTAATTGGCAGCAGAGGTAGGCAGAGTATCCAAAAAGCTTTTAGTTATAAAACTTTAAAAAAAAAATCAATAGTTACACTATGTAGAATATGTTAAATTACAATATACCGTTCACTGTATTTTACTCAACCTCCAAAAGACATGGCAGACTCAGTAGATGGAAAACAACATTTATCCTATAAGCCTAGAATACAAAAAGTAAGAAACTTTGTCTCTATTTGTTTAAAACAAGCTTGTTTTAAACAAATACAAAAACCAAATACAAATCTGGATAAAAGGAAAAAAAGACCAGATATCATCCTTTGATTTGTGAGTACAAAAACACAAAAATGAACTGCTATAAGCTGTGAAAAAAAACTCAAGGGAACAGATGTGTTTGTGAATAAACACCTCACAAGAAGAATGCAGAAATTGCTTACCAAGGAGAAAAAAATACATGGACTTGTTTTTCTTTTATTCAGAAATTATTCAAGCTAAGAGAGAATAATTACAGTTTGCGAGGTTCGTTTATATTTGCATGTGCAAAAGAGAAAAAGATAAAGTCTGTGTTTCAGTTATCGGTGTGAAACTGGGGGATGAATTGATTGATGATTTTAAGTTATGTCCTTTCTTAGTGAACTTTAAAATGTTCAAATCTTACGCTGTTATGTCAATGTATATTTGGATTGGGTGGATATCCTGGTAGGTTGTAAGGTAAAAAATACAGGATAGCTAACAATAAGCTTTGCTTCAGCCTATTGCTTTTTTTTTTGTAAACTCGTGGTTTTGTTTAATGCTGTTATTTTTTTCCTTTCTTTTTTTTCGTTTCCTTTGTTTAATGTGGAGAATTTACAAAAAAATAAAGTGATTGATAAAGTGAAGTGTTTCCATTAAGTAAAGTTAATCACAATGGATGGAGTAGCCAGAAGTTTAATTCAAATAAGAGTAGTGATACTTTATCATAATTTCTACTCAACTTTTTATCCCAAAAAGTAACTTCAGTAAATGTAACTAGTTACTAGCCAGCTATGATTGGCAGTTATTTACAGATAGTTTTTCTTCACACCCCCCCCAAAAAAATTTTATTTGGTCTCAAAAATCCCTGTTTATTGTCACCTCAACAATAAAATGGGACTGTTGAGTAAAAGTGCATCAAAAAAAGCAAAACAAAAAAAATACAATAATATTGAAACACTTGCCAAGCAAACTCACTGAAATGTTTGGGGGGAGATTCCCATGCTGTGAACTGCTGCAGGAGTCAAAGGTTTAATCAACACACCAGGACTGTTGCATTCTTTGTGCTAAGACACAAGGGACAATTTCGGAAGCATCTCACATCAGCTGAGGAGATAAAAGGTTGAATAGCTGCTTGGTGCCCTGATTGTCTTCTTTCAGATAAAAGTAAACAGTGGATACAAAGATCTAAAACTTAAAAAAAAACCTGCCATTTGGGGCAGAGCACATTTCAGAGAAACTAAATTTAGGGTTTTCATTAGGTGTAAGAATTACACACTTGATGTAAATCAGTTGGGATGTATTGAACCTATTCGAGCTACAATTTCTGAATGTTTCCCACAAGGAACTTGGTTGGCACCTTTCCAGTTTACCCTGTAAACTGTGGACTTCTCCATTAACTCCCCAGGCTGTCAACTTCTGAAGTTCTCAGCCTCATCACATGACAGGAAAACTGAGTACAGATGGTGGATAGAGTACTTTGTGGACTGGTGCCAGCAGAACATCTCCAGATTAATAGACAAACTCAGGAGCTGGTCGTGGATTTAGAGATTTCAGAGTGGTTGGCACACACTGTTACCAGGGGCCATGCAAGGAACAAAAAGTGAGATTTAGAGGGTTTTTTTCCCTTCTGCAGTCAAGTTTTTCACACTTGTCAACTGAGAGACAACAGGTTGTATACTAAGAAGTGTACAACAAAAATGAAGAACATTACCCACAACCCTGATCATTCTCTTTATCTGTCAAACAACAACAGAACGTTGAGCCGCTGTAAGAGACCGCTACAAGAGACACAAAAGTCCTCAGCATCTACAACAAACCATTTAAGAAACCCCTATAATATGAGTAAAAACAACATCTACTGAAAAAAAAAAACAAGTATTTCCCATCACAGTACTTAAAAGTGTTTCCTTATCACCTGAAGATCACAATCCAGAGTTCTCAGAGTTAAAACGAGCCAAAGATATAAGAGGAAGGAAGTGACCTCGGATATAAAAAAAACAAATCAATGTTCCTTCTAAGGTGCAGTCTCACGCAACTGCACACTACTTGCGCATTCTCAAAATAAAAATCTATGCAGCGAATAAAACAAAATAGTAAATGAATTATACCAATACATTTTTTGCAGTATCATTTTGAATAAGTGTATCCTTCATTTTTCAACTTAAAATCAAAAATGAAAATACGAGAACCCCCCAAATTCATTGCATAATATGGAGAAGGGGAGAACACTTATTTTTACTTGCCATACAAAGTTACATATAAAAAATATATATATTTAAAAAAAAAAAAAAATCTGTGGATTTTTATGTGTGTAGGGAAAACGCTCCTCTTAATATTAATTTTGTTTTGGGCTCTTATATAAACTCGTCTTCATGACATCCATCACAAATTACCTCAGCCTGCTAGATGCTTGATGTGCCAGCATGCTTTACTAAAAATCAACTATTCTGGAGCACTCTTTAATCCCAGTTTCAAATGTCACTATCAAATCAGTTTTATAACAGAAAAATAATTCACTCAAGAGTTGTATTTGGATGAATATGTTTAATAACACAAGCGCTTCATTTAAAAAAAAGGTTCAGCATATGTCTTTATTCAGTGCATCAAAGTTCACTACAGATGCATAAATAAATAATCCCACAGAGAGAAGAATGTGTGGTGGACGAAATTATTTACCAGTCTAAGCTCCCAGAACAACGAAACTCACTGGTTTGTAAGAGCCCTGCTATCCAACATGCACACTGTTTAGGACGTTTTGCTACATTCAAGTACATGATGAGGCAAAATCATAAACAGGGGTCAATCAGCACATTTTCTGGAATGGTGGCTGTAGTACTTATATTGGGAAGAGAGGATTTAGCTTAATGAATCATGTCAAGAAAGCGTCCAGAAGGAGCATATTTCAACCGCTATTGAAGACGTATGAAGGCCAGACGGAAAAAAAATGTTTAAATTTAAGTCAGATTTGTCCTATTTTTTTATATCTATTAAGATTTATTAATTATGGATATGAATCAAGAAATGTTTATATTAATATATAATTTATTTTAATAGAAATGCTAAAATACTGTAATTAAATATTTGACAGTGAAGGAATTATAGGAATGTATACTGTATCACAAGCTAAAACACATTTCATTGTGCGAAATGTGAATGTCTTAATGGGAAATGTCTTTGTCAGAAAGCATTTATTCCAGAGGAAGACCTCATCCTGGCCAAAGCAGCACTATTACATATACTAATGGAAATCGTAGCTGTAATCTCTTATTCTTCTTAACAAACGATGAAACCTGCTATGATCCTGGGTATGTAACAAGTGTAATTAATATTGGTCAGCATGGACATCTGACGTCGTTCACAGTGGTCCTCTGTGTACTCAGGGGGGCTCGTGCGTGTGCCCAGACACATGAAACATTAGAGGGAACATTGGTAATAATGTTTTGCATTTTTAAATCATACTGATGAGCTGTCAGTTTATCAAATTGCAGCCATCATTGCAACATAACCATGAGCACACTGCAAAGGGTTACATGCATGCATTATTTGAAAACATGTTTCAAATCCCATGCATACCCATGTCTAATGCCGGTAATACATTTTGCCATTGAATGAGCTTTCCCTTCCCTTGCCTACACCTGATAAAGAGCTTAGTGACCAAAACTGGAAAACACTCACAGAAAGCAATGTGGACATCATAGCCATGAAAAAAAAAGAAAGTCAGTAAATGTGGTTTGGTTGGAGTCAGCATCCTGATTATGCTATATTCAACAATAACATACCATCTGTGTATTTCTAAAACTCAGCTTTACCCTAGGGAAGTAAATTACACTTTAAAGAAAGCTACTAACCACGAGAAAATTGAGTCATTTCAAAGCGTGACTAAAATGTGTAGCAAGAAAAAAATTATTTTTGTTTTCAGTTGTCTTAAATCAGATATTCTTTAATACTCAGTCAGCACATTTAAGTTACACGTGAAGATCTGGACTTATTACATCTATTCAGGGCCGGGATGTAAACCTTGCTAAAAGGTAAAGGGTTTTAATCTGGTGCAAGGTAGTTACATATCTAACGTTTTCTGTAGACAATCTGATCCTAGCTAAATGTCATGCTCATCAGCTGATTCGCTGTTACATTATAATTCGAGTGTATTTGAGCAGGGGTCTATATTGGAGCTTTTATTACTATCAATGTGCGTAAATACCAGTAAACGTGCTTATATAACAATGTACTTTCTTAGAGCAAAGATAAGACAGATTCTAGCTTTAGAACATATGCCCATTCTGAGACGTGAATTATCGGGATTCAGAACAGACTATCATTAGCTATGTTAGTACAGCTTTCTTCACTTGTCACCAATTACTATAATACAAAAGCGGTTTAATTGTGGATGAGTTTCACATCGTTCACATCACCAAACGTCACAGCTAACTTTCAGCTAACTAGCAAGCTAAACTTCTTCAACCAGAAACCTATGACTGTCAACGTTGGAACTGTCCGCCAATTGTACATCATGTAATCAAAGACAAGAGGCTGAAATGGGTAACACGAGCTCACCTCTAAAACTGCCCACAGAAAAGTGAAAGTGCGGTTGTAACAGTTGCGGCGGCCGTAGGAGCTATGACAGAGGTTTCAATGTTAGGAGCGAAGAAAAAACACGCTGGTTAGAGTGGCGCGGCTTGTGCAGCTGGCGCATGCCGATGACGTAAAAAAGTATTAAGGCATGATTATTTAAGGGACTAATCTCGTAAAAAAAAAACAATGGATACTCCGCTCTTTTGACTACTGGATGTCTAGCCTGGCCCTAATACCCCATCATACTTTTCTAAGTTTTATTCCAAGATTTCATAATAGCAATCCAATATCACTATCCCAGATAATTCATACAACAAAAATTAGAAAAAATAAAGAAAATGCAATCGGGTTTTGTAAAATTTCAAATGCAGGCATTATATCAATTTCATGTTTGATAGATGTACAATAAATTTATCAAATAATTAATAAAAAATGTGTAAATTGTTGATTACAAGGAAAACGTATTTTACAACATGTAAAATTATAATTATTCTGGCAGTTACTTGTATCTTTAATAGTCCAATTGTAGCATACATGGTATTAAACCAAAACTTGTGACCTATCAGAAACGGTGACTGTAGAGAGCGATTGCATTTTGCTGCACACATAGACAAGCAAGAAAAATTTACACACAAAAAAATGTACACAAACTGTGAAAGGTAATGTAGATACAAAATCGATGTTTTATGAATTCTCTAGACATTTGTTTCTAATCACATTGACTGTTAAATTATCTATCTTTTTGTGTAAAAAACTGAACGCCACTTGCTGAACTGATGGATGGAATGCCTGTGTGCTGTTGTTTGCCATTAAAAAAAACTGCCCAAAAAAAAAAAAAAAAAAAAAAAAAGTTCAGTTCAACTATTTCTCACAGAAAATTCGGCAACACTCCAGATTATCTTTCTAAGGTGGGGGAATTGGGGGATTGGTAAAGCGTTTACAAAGACATGTTCATCATAATTTGTGAATTTGAAATCCCCATAGGTTCTTAAGAATAATTTTGTTTCTTCATTCCTTTGTTCATTGTTCAATTTAATTGTGTTTCTTTCTTTTTATTATACAGCCCACTATATTAACATTAGCTATAACTTGCCACGTTTACATTTACAGATTTAATCTCTGTCTTTGTCATTTCTGGGGAAATTTTTCAGAGACCCCTGTTGGGCAACAGAGCCAAGAGATGAAAACATACATGGACGGAATATCAAATGTTATAGACCCATGATGTAGGACTGGCAAACGCTGTTTCCACACGTGAGCTGAGACCGATTAAGACATACACTGAGAGGAGGGGCTTCAAATGACATCCTGGACCCCCTCTGGAGCCTGCTCTCAAACCCCTGCATACCAACAAGTCACTCTCTTTTCCATGCATTCACAAAAGGCCACATCAAGGGGGGTCCACCTAAATGTTCTTGTCCTTGATGGCAAAGGGGACGACAATATTTAAACTCTGTTGAAAAGTTTAGTAGAACCTACTTTCCAGAAACAGATATCTCAACAAACTGCCTGTAGTCTGAAAGAAGCAGCTCTTTCCACAAGATCTCACAAAAGGACACAGCAAGTCCTGCCTGCTAGGTAGTTTTGGTCTAATGACTCATGAAGCAGTGAACCTATACAGCACATTGCTTTTTTCAAAGAATCAGGACTCAATGCTTCATTCATTCCTCACAAGGGACACCTGCTGTTGCACAGAGGCTGTGCCAGCCTTCATACTTCAAATATTGAAACATGGCAGTGTTTGCAATATTGCCACAATGGAGTGTATGTTTTTCCCAAACCCATGTCTCATTTCTAATCATTTTTCAAAGCAAGTTATAAACAGAATAACTCTGTTCATATGCTGATGTCTGTGGTAATAGTTTTCTCTAATGTGACATGATTTCTACATGGACTGATTTGACTATGAAGATCCAGTGTATGCTTTGAGTTTAACTGAGGAGTTTCAGGCAGGTTTTTAGAGCTCATCAAAGCACTGAAACAGCACTAGTTAAGTCACTAATGATATTCTCATGGTCTCAGATAATGAACTTGTATCTCTACTTGTCCTGTTAGTTCCCAGAGCTGAAGTGATACAGTAAATCCTAATATTCTTTCAAAAAAGAATCAAGGGAAAAGCACTAGGGTGGTTTTAATCCTATTGTCATGATCTGGGACTTTTAGTCCCTCCTGTGTGGGTTTCTTTCCTGTGCGCCTTTCCTTTCTCTCCACCAGATGGCGCAAGGGGCTATTGGATGTGCGATGTGGCTTCCAGCGGCTCAGGTGTTTCTAATCAGCCCTCATCATCTCCAGTGTACTTTAGCAGCTGCTGCCCAGTAGTCGGAGCCGAGTGTTTGCTATCTGATGGTATCACAAAGCCTCCTGAGCTTCAAGTTTCCCCAGTGATCTAGTGATTAGTTTCTGGTAGAAACCAATTCCTTGTGTTTTTCTCCTTGTTGCCTTCAGGTTCTCTCTGAAAGTCTGGATTGCTGTCTGCTCCTGGCTTTCTCTGTGAGCTTTTTCCCTCGTGACGCCGTGGTGTTTACCCACTGGTAACTCTCAGTCCCTTCTCTCATTGTTTACCTGGATCCTCAAAGCCCTTCTACTGGCAGCACAACCGTTCCTGGAGTCTCCGTTCAATCTGAGCTGACCTGTCCGTTTCCCACCGCACCCCTTCGTTGCCTCTGGACCCACACTGGATACTAAGACCCCAGACACCAGAACCCCCCTCTGAAGACAGTTCAACTCACTCCTACAGTAAGAACAACCCGAAACGTTCTGTCACTGAGTTTTCCCACGTGCCATGAACTCACCAGTCTGCTTTCTCTCCCAGTGACTGTTCCTGCTGGTTTGTTTCCCCCTGGACCTGGCTTTGGTCTCACTAACCAGTCTCATCATCTCAATAAATATCTTAAACTTGAAAACGCTTTTCTGTTTTGGTGATCTGCATGTGGGTTAGACAGCTCAAAAACCACAACATGACACCTATTTTATCTGACAGATTTAGGTTTGTTCATGTCAATGAAAAATCTTCTTCAAGCTCCAGCGTTACCTGTGGAGTACCACAGGGATCAGTGCTAGGACCACTTCTCTTTATTTTAAATATGCCCTCATTTGGTAGAATTATTAGACAGAATGGGAATAATTTTCACTGTTATGCTGATGATACTCAGCTATATTTGTCCACAAATCCTGATTAAACTAACCCATTACATAGACTACAGGCATGCCTTGAAGACATAAAAACCTGTATGACTCAACATTCTGCTTCTGAATACAGACAAAACAGATTTTAATGTCTTTGGACCACAGTCTCTGAAATAGAAATTGATTATTCACTTCATTTGTACGGTGGAAAATTGATCTCTGATGATATAGAAAAAATTGGTATTATTTTTGATCAGGTCATTTAAATCCTATATCAAAGAAGTTTCTAGAAGTTCTTTCTTTCACCTCTACAATATTGCAAAAAATAAAAAATATCTTGTCCAGGGGTGATGCTGAGAAACTAGTCCATGCATTTGTCACTTCAGGGCTGGACTATTCTAATTCTCTACTACGAAAAAGTCCACAAACTCTAGTTAAAAATGCTGCAACCAGAATTCCATTGAAAATTAAAAAGAGAGATCATATTTCTTTCTTAGTTCCTAGAATTTCTAAAATTGGAATGACAAGCATTTCTCTTAGTTATCAGGCTCCTCCCCTGTCGAACAAACTACCTGGTTTGTCTGGTCTGCCTTAATGTGTGTGGCAGACCAGACAAACCTGTCTACTTTTAAGGCTTGGCTTAAAACTTTCCTTTTTGTTAAGGCTTATAGTTAGAGTTGCTCAGGTTATTGCGAGCTGTCCCTATAGTTATGCTGCTATCGGCTTAGACTGCTTGAGGACATAGGGACTGTTTTAAACCATTCTGCTTCATTCTATCTTTATTCTCCCATTCTGTAGTATTTGTCAGTTCAACCTCTAACTTTATGTTCCCTCTGCTTTTTCTCATCATAGTAGCTTCCTCTAGTCTGTTCATGATAGACTGTGACACTATGCCATATAGAAATATTAGCTGTGCTGCTGCCATCAACACCTTTGTTTATAAATGTTGGAGCTTGGCCTATTTTTCAGTGTAGTCCTGTTTCTCTTGGGGTAAATTAGCTATTTTGTTCGTTTCTAGTTTCATTTTGTCTTAATGTGTTTTTACTGTGTTTGAAAAACCAAACTGAAAAAGCTAGTCAGTGAGCACATGGTTATATCAATGCTGGTGGAACCAGATGCTAACATGTTTTAGGCTTTTTTTAAAAAAAATTATAACAAACTTCATTCAATAATGATTTAAAAACCTATATGACATTAAAGTTTGTGTTTTTTCCTGATCTACTCACTACATTTAACTGATCAATAGAACTGAAGAGTACCTCCAAAATGACTGTTCTAAAGTCTGCAAGCCAATAGCTCTCTATTTGTCTAAGCAGCTAGAACCAAAAATATGTTGGGGTGTCCCATGGGTAGACATATAATACAACACCCTATGGTCACTGTTTTAGGTTTGAGTTGAACAGCTGTGTTCTCAATATTCACAAATCATTCTTCTCTGAAACTTTGCTTCTATTTTCTACCTGCCTTTTCCTGCATCAGTCAGCTAATTAATTCTTTTAAATGTGGGAATTGGTGTTTTCACATAATGTAAATGCTGTTCACCCATCCTTTTCTTCTGCTTATCCATCGGAGTCAAGGTTAGGAGCCTATCTCCAGCAGTCTTTGGGTAAAAGGAGAGGTACAGTGCACCCCACATAGGTCACCAATCTATCACATGACAACACAGAAACATGAAACCATGCACCCACTCACCAAAGAGCCATTTAGAGATACCAATTAACCAACATTTGGACTGTGGGGGGAGGCTGGATTGACTGGAGAGCACCCACACATGTATAGGGAGAAAATACAGAAAGACCCTAGGCTGGGAATTGAAACCAGGAATTCTTGCTGCAAAGAACAAGTGCAACAAACTGCCCCACCGTGCAGCCCATCAACCCTCTTTAGTTAAAGACAAACAAGTTCTGTTAGTTTTCACTTTGATTGTTTTGGAGGTGCCGATGATCACAGACGCCGCCCCAACGATACTTTCTTAAACCTTTATCAGGCAGTTATTTTTCCTAGAATTCCCCTTTGTTATTTGATGAGTTGTGGATAAAGAGGGGAACAGCTAAAAGTATTAAAAACTGCTCATAACAATTTCCTGCACAACAGTTTAAAAAGATTATATGATATAAAGTGGTTAAATGTATTTAGTGACACAGAAAATTTATTTTTGAGCATGTTCCAAATGAAGAATGACTTTTGTCACACTATCTAATTTTTCTTTTGAATTGCACTGGAAAATCAGTAGCACAACATCATAATTCTGACAAGAGCATGTGTGGGCATGCAAGATGAGATAGATATATTCAGCATTTTAAGTAGAGAATGGAAATAAGGTCAGATAAGCTAAAATGGGTTGATTTGTTACACAAAACTAGAGACAATTTTGTATTCATGTGACTTTTCATTCTGTTTGAAAGTACTTTATTATTCCCATGATAAACAATTAGTCTAGACAATTAAAAGCGGGGTAAATGTCAAGTAAATAACAGTTTACAAGAAAAACCTGCTGGGAAGCAAAACATGGCTGACAATTGACTATAAAAGCAGGTAATTATGAACCAGATACAGTTATCTCAATGGAAGTGTCTTTCTGTTTCTGAACAGCCCAGCAAACAAACAGATGGATAGATAGATAGATAGATAGATAGATAGATAGATAGATAGATAGATAGATAGATAGATAGATAGATAGATAGATAGCTGGCAAGTCAGAAAATGTGGTGCATGTGTGTGAACAGTTTGTGAAAGGGGGAGGGGGGAGTGTCTTCTGGCAGAGTGTTCCCTTCTTTCTTTCAGTCTTTTTTACTAGGCTGAAAACAGTCCACTTACACAACACGCAGGCGCTAGGAAACTTAAATCCTGAATCCCTGCACCAGAAAAACATGGATTTGCTTGAGGCGATACTCACCTTGCTGGGTGTAACAGTTCTTATGTACTACGGAGGGAAGTTTGTGCTCTTCAGTCGGATGTTTTTTCCTAAATGGTGTTTTCCAGTGTCAAAAACTTTCTTCATCTCTATGGGAGAATGGGCAGGTGAGAAAGCATTCACCGTATTATAACACATTTCTTTGTAGATATGTTTTGTATTTATGAATGCAATTGCATGGGGTTAATGAGCAGTGTGCAGTATGTGAGTAACAATGTGATCAGCAAAGCACTGTATTTGTGGGCATGCAAGATTGTGAATATTTGGGAGCCAAGTGTTTGCAGTAAGAGGCCCATTAGGGCTTGTTTATACTTTTCAGTGTCATACAGGACTGTACTTGTGCAATGTCAAATGATGAGATGCATGTCCTGACTTTGCTTCAGCAGTGTATAGTACATACCTGAACAACAGCTGTTCACCTTTGAGTAAATCTAATCTAACAAAGGATTTTTTAATTTTCCAATATGTTGTATTACCCAGCTGAAACCTGGAAACTAAAAGTTCCTATGAATGTCGCCGTTATTAAGCATAACAATATCATTTCTACTGAGCTTTTATCTCTCAGACCTCAATTACCATTTAAATCCATCTGTTGATCCCAGAGGAACTGAACAAAATTGAGTGATTTACTTTGGCAGCTTCTGAAGTGTTTATACAGCTTCCTACAGTGCAAAAGGGAAGCCTTATGAAAGACACAGAATGCTTGGTTTATTTGCTTTTCTAAAGGACAATATCATTCCATTCGAGCACAGAGGAAAAAAGCCAGAACAGTATGTTCTATGCTGCACATACCTCTGTATTCCTCCTCATCTTGACAACTTCAAGCCACATTTGTATATGGATGTATTTAATTACAATTCAGTTCAATTCAAAAATAGTTTATCTATCCAAGAGGAATTTAAATAATAAGCAGAAACTAAATTGTGTTTTGTGTTAAATCTGCATTTTTATGTTAACTTGCATGCATGGCTTGCAAACTTGTGTTGTTCAGAATACCTTTATGATTTGAGATCAAGAAAAAGATGTGTCTGTCAGAAGAATTTTAGTGACACAGGCTATATCAGAATCTGATTTGCATACTGAAAGAATCACACCATTTCCGAAACCTGAGGCCTATTTCACAAAAACTGAATTAAGAAATTCTAGGATGAGTGCATCTTGGTCCATTTGATAAAGGCCAGGCGAGGCTCAATAGCTGTGATTATGTCAGCCAGGTGTAAGTAGCCTAATTTTTGAAAACGACCATGGGATCAATTACAGATTAATAGACAGTGTATTGACTAAATGTCATCCATCCATCCATCCATCCATCCATCCATCCATCCATCCATCCATCCATCCATCCATCCATCCATCCAT